>ML819349.1:49009-60311 GCA_009831015.1 Picea engelmannii
GAAGCACCAACTTCCTTTGTTTTCCAGCTGCAACTGGAAGGAGGCTCCAACCCCCTAGTTTCTCAGGCTACAACTTGAGGGAAGCTCCAACTCCCCAATTATCTGGCTACAACTAGAAGGAGGCTACAACCCCCTATGTTCTCTGGCTGCAACCACTTGTCCTTGCCCCGTCCAAACGCCCTTAAGTAGAAGTAGAATGATGGAAGCACTGTCACACTATCACTGTGAGATATACCACTGTAAACTTGTACCAATAAACCTGAACCATGCATCAACTATACATCAACTTGTACCTCAACCTGTAATCAATTTGTACCATAAACAAGTGCATCAACTATGCACCAACCTGTACCATAAAAAAATGAAACCAACCATGTACCAAGTATGTACCAATCGTGTGTCAACTACGCATCAACTATGAATCATCAATATGTACCAACATCATCAATTATACACCTCATGTATGTGCCAACTCATCAACTACTTGTCTCAATCATGTACCCAACATGTACCTTAATGAAAATCCCTCATCAATTTCATCATCCAAATATGATTTGTAACTTTGTAATAGACCTGGTGTATATGATCGCATACCTTCAAACCTTAACTTTAACAACAAGAGACTAGCATTTTCATCAAACTTTTCTTTAGTCTCACATGACTAGTTTTGTATTAGTCAACAACCCTAACTTGAAATAATCATAACTTTGTACCTGTAATGAATAAAGATCTGAAACTGACATACAATTTTCTTTAGTGTTTTTTATGCAATTCGTCTAGGTGTCACTACTTGGAACCTCTAAAAAAATGATTTACAGAAAAAATGGCATACCTTGTTGAATTCTGGCTTATTCTAGAGAGCGACATTGTAGAGAGTGCCCTCCACTGAATATTTGTTGTATCAATATGAAACTATTACAAAGCATACTACATACTATACTTTAACCAACAAATTTGGTCTTACTAAATTTGGATCCGTTATGACGTTTTTACCCAAAACACATGTTTTAGACTAGTTTCAGGACTAGCCACAAACCCTATTTTCCACGGAGTGTAACTCCAAAAATACAATGACCTACAAGCTGAGTTTTTTACCACGGATACTTGGATATGTTTCCTCAATGGCATAGCAATTTCACGGTCTGAATCATTCTAGAAAAACAATTATTGTGAAAATGGTGAGATGACCTGTAAATAACATACCTTAGAAAGTAGCATCAAAAGAATTTATCCTTCCTTGAATTTCGGCCTTCTTTTCTTCACCTTCCCTCAGAAATTTATCTTAGATATCCTTTGGTTACCTCAGACACCTATAGATATTCAATATTCTCAAGTGTGATTTAGCACAAGTGGTAGCACCCATAATTTTATTCATCACCACATTGCTCAGAAATTCAATTGTAACATCCATGTCGTCAATAATTTTCAAATCATGATTTTCAATGGAGGTTCCATGAAATGTGGGGGACGTTGTGAAAATGGGTAGCTCCAAATTGGTCAGTATCACCTGAAATCCCATATGTTTGTTATAGACATGGATGGTTGTGACATTGTGATCGGTGCAGAATGGCTACACACTCTCAGTCCCATTCTCATGGATTTTAATAAATTAACCCTAAACATCCAAAAACCTAACCCTAGGAGATGAAATGCCAAAAGTCGTGTTGGCCCCGTTTGGGTAAGTCAGTACATCAACTTCCCGGGGTCGTAACTTTGCATACGATCTTTGTTTTAGGCGTATGATAACCCATTGGAAAGATCTATCTGAGGACTACAACAATTGTGCATAATTTCAATTTCACCATGAAATTTTGCAGCTGCAACATACCCAAAAAAACGTTGTTTAGGGCCTCAAAACGGCTCCGGAAGTTCAGGACCCGAAAAACTGCTAAAAATAGTAAATTATTAAAATTGCTAGAAAGTTGTTTTGAGCCAGCTGGAAAGGTGGGTGGCCATCGATATCCACCTAGATCAGTTATACATTTTAACTGTCAATTTTAAGTGCCAACCCTCTCCATTGTGTGTTATATATGATTATGTTTGCCTATAAAAAACCTTTAAGAGTTAATTGGTCTATACATATTCTTCTATTGTATTTCATAAATTAATATTTTTCTAGGGCATTTTGGCCCATTCTAATATGCTTCAAAGGTCCTTTGAGAATTAACTAGTTTATAGGTAATTTTGAAGATGCTCTTGATACTCATTCAACTAGACCACATCCAAATGTCAATCCTTCCAAAGAAAAAATTCAATACATCAGGCCCTAAAGGGTTGAAAATTATAACAAAAATATAATAAAAGGTGTCAAGGTGTATTTCCTTGACTTACCTTGTCATGCCATACTTTGCCATGCCATGCCATGCCTTGCCTTGCCTTGCCATGTGTTGCCATGCCATGCCATGCCTTGCCTTTGCATGCCTTGCCTTTCCATGAGTTTCCATGCCATGCCATGCCTTGTCTTGCCATGCCATGCCTTGCTATCATATGGTATGCCTTTCCATGTCATGCCCCTCCATACCATCCCTTGCAATGTCATGCCTTGCATTCACTTGCCATGCCTTGTCTTTCCATATCATGCCTTGCCTTGCCATGCTATGTCATGTTGCGCCTTAAGGTTTTAATTCCCTGAGGAGGAATTGGCCAAGAGTCCCCGAAATGGTTTGGGATGCGACTTCCAACTAGGCATAAAAAGAAAATCGAGACTCGAATTGAGGAACCGTCGACTTCGATGGATTACTGAGATAGAATTTCAGCTAGAGCACCCCACTCTCATGTGCCATGCCTCGGAAGTTGCTTTACTCATTGATTTCGAGAATTAGTGTTTGGGTCAGTTTGAAAATGAAACATTTATATTAAGGGGTCCAATTTATGAAACCGTCCCTCATGAGCAGATCGATAATGTGGTCATCTACTCCATGCCTAAACAAACTTGCAACATATCACAAAACTCAAAAATGTTGCTCTGTTAGGTTTTTATGTCGTGAGGAGGAATTGGCCAAGAGTCCCCAAAATGGTTTCGGATGCGACTTGCAACTGGGCATAAAATGAAAGCCAAGACTCGAATTGAGGAATCGTTGTCTCCATTGGATTCCTAGCATAGGATTTCAGCTAGAGCACCCCTCACTCCCGGGTCCAATCCCTCAGAAGTTGTTTTTTTCATTGATTTTGAAAATTAGGGTTTTGCTCAGTAAGAAGCAATGCAACATTTGGATTTAGGGGTCCAATTTATAAAACCATGCCTCGGGAGCGAATGTACAATGTGGTCACATAGTCCATGCCTAAACAAGATTGCAGCATCTCACGGAACTCAAAAATGTTACTTCGTTAGGTTTTTATGTCGTGAGGAGGAATTCAACAAGAGTCCCCAAAATGGTTTGGGATGCCACTTGCAACTGGGCATAAAAAGAAAACTGAGACTCAGATTGAGGAACCATCGAATTCGATTGATTATTGGGATAATATTTCAGCTAGAGCACCCCTCACTCTTGGGTGCCATGCCTCGGAAGTTACTTTACTCATTGATTTCAAGAATTAGCGTTTTTCTTAGTTTGAAGCAATGCAACATTTGGATTAATGTGGTCACATAGTCCATGCCTAAACAAGCTTGCAGCATCTCACGGAACTCAAAAATGTTCTCTGTTAGGTTTTTATGCCCTGAGGAGGAATTGGCCAAGAGTCCCTGAAATGGTTTGGGATGCGACTTGCAACTCGATATATAACGAAAACCAAGACTCAGATTGAGGAACCGTTGTCTCCGTTTGATTTCAGCTAGAACACCCCTCACTCTCGGGTCCAATCCCTCGTAAGTTGCATTGGATTAAGAAAACTGAGTTTCAGTTAGTGGGGCCCCTATGCTATTATTCTGTCGACCAAAAAACCATTTGTTGTAGTATCTCTGGCACTAGGGTTTTGGTCAATGAGGCATAGTGCAATTTCTGAAGATGAGGTCGATTTTCAAGAACACTATGATGGAATTTTTGGGTAGTGCATTTGCATGGAACTTGTCCAAATAGACTTGTGGGAGCTTATGGAACTCTATTTTGCTGCTCGATTTGGATTTTATGCCCTCGAATCAAATTGGCCACATGTCCTTGAATGCCTTGAGGAGACGAGTTGCAACTATCGATAAAACTCAAACCAGGACTCGGATGCATGAACAGTCAGTTGCATTGGATCTTGAGTACCTGGTTTCAACTATTGGGGCTCCTACCCTATCATTCCGTTGATCGAAAAACAATTTGTTGGAGTATCTCCAACACAAGGGTTTTGGTCAATGAGGCATAGTGCAATTTCTGAAGAGGAGGTCGATTTTCAAGAACACTGTGTCGGGTATTTTTGGCTAGTGTAGTCACGTGGTCCTTGTCCAAATGGACTTGCAGAAGCTTATGGAAGTTCATTATTCTACTCTGTTTGGATTTTATGCCACGGGACCAAATTGACCACATGTCCTTAAATGGCTTGAGGAGGCGAGTTGTAACTCTCGATAAAAATCAAACCGAGACTCATATGCATGAACCGTCAGTTGCATTGGATTAAGAGCATTGGGTTTCTGCTAGTGGGGCCCCTATGCTATCATTCTGTCAACTAAAAAACCATTTGTTGTAGTATCTCCAACACTAGGGTTTTGGTCAATGAGGCATAGTGCAATTTCTGAAGATGAGTTTGATTTTCAAGAACACTCTGTCGAGCATTTTTTTCTACTGTAGTCGCATGGGAATTGGCAAAACAGACATGCGGGAGCTTGCGAAACTCCATTATGCTGCTCGGTTTGGATTTTATGCCCCTGGATCAAATTGGCCACATGTCCTTGAATGGCCTGAGGAAGCAAGTTTCAACTATCAATAAAACTCAAACCGAGACTCGGATGCACAAACCGTCAGTTGCATTGGACCCATAGCACTGGGTTTTAGCTATTGGGGCTCTTACTCTATCATTGTTTCGACCAAAAAACGATTTGTTGGAGTATCTCCAACACTAGGGTTTTGGTCAATGAGGCATTGTGCAATTTTTGAAGAGAAGGTCAATTTTCAAGAACATTGTGTTGGGTATTTTTGGCTAGTGTGGTCATGTCGGCCTTGGCCAAACATACTTGTCGGAGATTAAGGAAGTCTGTTATGCTACTCGGTTTGGATTTTATGCCCCTAGACCAAATTGACCACGTCTCTAAATGGCTTGAGGAGGCGAGTTGAAACTCGCGATAAAACTCAAACTGGGACTCAGAAGCATGAATTGTCAGTTGCATTGAATTAAGAGCACCATTTTTCAGCTACTGGGACCCCTACACTATCATTCTGTCGACCGGAAAACCATTTGTTGTAGTATCTTCGACACTAGGGTTTTGGTCAATGAGGCATAGTGCAATTTATGAAGATGAGGTCGATTTTCAAGAACACTATGCCGGCATTTTTGGCTACTGTAGTTGCACGAAACTTGTCCAAAAAACCTTGTGGGAGCTTACGAAATTTTGTTATGCTGCTCGATTTGGATTTTATGCCCTCGGACCAAATTGGCCAAATGTCCTTGAATGGCTTGAGGAGGCGAGTTGCAACAATCGACAAAACTCAAACCAGGATTCGGATACATGAACCATTATTTGCATTGGATCTAGAGGACCTGGTTTCAACTATTGGGGCTCCTACCACCGAAAAACAATTTGTTGGAGTATCTCTAACACAAGGGTTTTGGTCAATGAGGCATAGTGCAATTTCTGAAGAGGGGGTCGATTTTCAAGAACACTGTGTCGGGTATTTTTGGCTAGTGTAGTCACGTGGTCCTTGGCCAAATAGACTTGCAGAAGCTTATGGAAGTTTGTTATGCTATTTTGTTTAGATTTTATGCCCCGGGACCAAATTGACCACATGTCCTTAAATGGCTTGAGGAGGCGAGTTGCAACTCTCGATAAAAATCAAACCGGGACTCATATGCATGAATCGTCAGTTGCATTGGATTAAGAGCATTGTGTTTCAGCTAATGGGGCCCCCACACTATCATTTCATCGACCAAAAAACCATTTGTTGTAGTATCTTTGACACTAAGGTTTTGGTCAACGAGGCATAGTGCAATTTATGAAGATGAGTTCGATTTTCAAGAATACTTTGTCGAGCATTTTTCGATAGTGTAGTCGCATGGGAATTGGCCAAACAGAATTGCGAGATCTTACGAAACTCCATTATGGTTCTCGGTTTGGATTTTATGCCCCTGGACCAAATTGGCCACATGGCCTTGAATGGCCTGAGGAGGCGAGTTGCAACTATCAATAAAACTCAAACCGAGACTCGGATGCACAAACTGTCAATTGCATTGCATCTGTAGCATTGGGTTTCATCTATTGGGGCTCTTACTATATCATTCCTTCGAACAAAAAACCATTTGTTGGAATATATCCAACACTAGAGTTTTGGTCAATGAGGCATTGTGCAATTTCTGAAGAGGAGATTGATTTTCAAGAACAATGTGTCGGGTCTTTTTGGCTAGTGTAGTCATGTGGGCCTTGGCCAAACAGACTTGTTGGAGCTTAAGGAAGTCTGTTATGCTACTCGGTTTGGATTTTATGCCCCTGGACCAAATTGACCACATGTCTCTAAATGGCTTGAGGATGTGAGTTGAAACTTGCAATAAAACTCAAGCCGGGACTCAGATGCATGAATAGTCAGTTGCATTGGATTAAGAGCACCATTGTGCAACTAGTGGGGCCCCTATGCTATCATTCTGTCGACCAAAAAACCATTTGTTGGAGTATCTCTGCCACTAGGGTTTTGGTCAATGAGGCATAGTGCAATTTTTTAAGATGAGGTCAATTTTAAAGTACACTATGCCGACATTTTTAGCTAGTGCATTCGCATAGAACTTGTCCAAACAGACTTGTGGGAGCTTACATAACTCTATTATGTTGCTCGATTTGGATTTAAGACCTCGGACCAAATTGGCCACATGTCCTTAAATGGCTTGAGGAGGTGAGTTGCAACTATCGATAAAACTCAAACCAGGACTCGGATGCATGAACCATCAGTTGCATTGGATCCGAAGTACCTGGTTTCAACTATTGGGGCTCCTAACCTATCATTCCATCAGGCGAAAAAAAAATTTGTTGGAGTATCTCCAACACAAGGGTTTTGGTCAATGAGACATAGTGAAATTTTTGAAGAGGAGTTCAATTTTCAAGAACATTGTATCAGGTCTTTTTGGCTTGTGTAGTCATGTGGTCCTTGGCCAAATAGACTTGCACGAGCTTATGGAAGTTCGTTATGCTACTCTGTTTGGATTTTATGCCCTCGGACCAAATTGACCACATGTCGTTAAATGTCTCAACGAGGCGAGTTGGAACTCTCGATAAAAATCAAACCGTGACTCATATGCATAAACCATCAGTTGCATTGGATTAAGAACACTGGGTTTCAGCCAGTGGGGCCCCTACGCTATCATTCTCTTGATCAAAAAACCATTTGTTGTAGTATCTTCGGCACTAGGGTTTTGGTCAACAAGGCATAGTGCAATTTCTGAAGATGAATTTGATTTTCAAGAAAACTCTGTCGAACATTTTTTGCTAGTGTAGTGGCATGGGAATTGGCCAAAAAGACTTGCAGGAGCTTATAAATCTCCATTATGCTGCTCAGTTGGATTTTATGCCCCTGGACCAAATTGACCACATGTCCTTGAATGGCCCAAGGAGGCAAGTTGCAACTATCAATAAAACTCAAACCAAGACTCGACTGCACGAACTGTCAGATTCATTGGATCCATAGCACTGGGTTTCAGCTATTGGGGCTCTTACTCTATCATTCCTTCCACCGAAAAACCATTTGTTGGAGTATCTCCAACACTAGGGTTTTGGTCAATGAGGCATTGTGCAATTTCTGAAGAGGAGGTCGATTTTCAAGAACATTGTGTCGGGTATTTTTGGCTAGTGTAGTCATGTGGGCCTTGGCCAAATGGACTTGTCAGAGCTTAAGGAAGTCTGTTATGCTACTCGGTTTGGATTTTATGTCCCTGGACCAAATTGACCGCATGTCTCTAAATGGATTGAGGAGGAGAGTTGAAACTCGCGATAAAACTCAAACCGGGACTCAGATGCATGAAACGTTAGTTGCATTGGATTAAGAGCACAATTTTTCAGCTAGTGGGGCCCCTATGTTATCATTTCATCGACCAGAAAACCATTTGTTGGAGTATCTCCAACACCAGGGTTTTGGTCAATGAGGCATAGTGCAATTTCTGAAGATGAGGTCGATTTTCAAGAACATTGTGTCGTTATTTTTGGCTAGTGCAATTGCATGGAACTTGTCCAAACGGACTTGTGGGAGCTTACGAAACTCTGTTATGCTGCTCGATTTGGATTTTATGCCCTCGGACCAAATTGGCCACATGTCCTTGAATGGCTTGAGGAGACGAGTTGCAACTATCGATAAAACTCAAATCAGGACTCGGATGCATGAACCATCGGTTGCATTAGATCCGAAGTGCCTAGTTTCAACAATCGGGGCTCCTACCCTATCATTACATCGACCGAAAAATAATTTGTTGGAGTATCTCCAACACTATGGTTTTTGTCATTGAGGCATAGTGCAATTTCTAAAGAGGAGGTCGATTTTCAAGAACACTGTGTCCGGTCTTTTTGACTAGTGTAGTCATGTGGTCCTTGGAAAAATAGACTTGCAGGAGCTTATGGAAGTTCGTTATGCTACTCTATTTGGATTTTATACACCCGGACCAAATTGACCACATGTCCTTAAATGGCTTAAGGAGGAGAGTTGCAACTCTCGATAAAAATCAAATCGGGACTCATATGCATGAACCGTCAATTGCATTGGATTAAGAGCATTGGGTATCAGCTAGTAAGGCCCCTACGCTATCATTCTGTCGACCGAAAAAACATTTGTTGTAGTATCTTTGGCGTTAGGGTTTTGGTCAACGAGGCATAGTGCAATTTTTGAAGATGAGTTTGATTTTCAAGAACACTCTGTCGAGCATTTTTTGTTAGTGTAGTCGCATGGGAATTGGCCAAACAGACTTTCGAGAGCTTACGAAACTTCATTATGCTGCTCGGTTTGGATTTTATGCCCCTGGATCAAATTGGCCACATGTCCTTGAATGGCCCAAGGAGGCGAGTTACAACTATCAATAAAACTCAAACCAAGACTCGGATGCATGAACCGTTAGTTGCATTGGATCCGTAGCACTAGGTTTCAACTACTAGGACTCTTACTCTATCATTCCTTCCATCGAAAAACCATTTGTTGGAGTATCTCCAACACTAGGGTTTTGGCCAATGAGGCATTGTGCAATTTCTGAAGAGGAGGTCGATTTTAAAGAACACTGTGTCGGGTCTTTTTGGCTAGTGTATTCATGTGGGCCTTGGCCAAAAAGACTTGTCGGAGCTTAAGGAAGTCTGTTATGCTACTCGGTTTGGATTTTATGCCCCTGGACCAAATTGACCACATGTCTCTAAATGGATTGAGGAGGAGAGTTGAAACTCGTGATAAAATTCAAACCGGAACTCAAATGCATGAATCATTAGTTGCATTGGATTAAGAGCACCATTTTTCAGCTAGTGGGGCCCCTACGCTATCATTCCGTCGACTGGAAAACCATTTGTTGGAGTATCTCCGACATTAGGGTTTTGGTCAATGAGGCATAGTGCAATTTCTGAAAATGAAGTCGATTTTCAAGAACACTATGTCGGCATTTTTTGCCAATGAAGTTGCATGGAACTTGTCCAAACAAACTTGTGGGAGCTTACGGAACTCTATTATGCTTCTCGATTTGGATTTTATGCCCTCGGACCAAATTGGCCACATGTCCTTGAATGGCTTGAGGAGGTGAGTTGCAATTATCGATAAAAATAAAAACGGGACTCAGATACATGAACCGTCAGTTGCATTGGATCCGGAGTTCCTGGTTTCAACTATTGGGGCTCCTACCCTATCATTTTGTTGATCGAAAAACAATTTTTTGGAGTATGTCCAACACTAGGGTTTTGGTCAATGAGGCATAGTGCAATTTCCGAAGAAGAGGTCAACTTTCAAGAACATTGTGTCGGGTATTTTTGGCTAGTGTAGTCATGTGGTCCTTGGCCAAATAGACTTGCAGGAGCTTATGGAAGTTCGTTATGCTACTATGTTTGGATTTTATGCCCCAAGAGCAAATTGACCACATGTCATTAAATGGCTTAAGGAGGCAAGTTGCAACTCTCGATAAAAATCAAACCGAGACTCATATGCATGAACTGTTGGTTGCATTGGATTAAGCATTGGGTTTCAGCTAGTGGGGCCCCTACGCTATCATTCCATCGACAGAAAAACCATTTGTTGTAGTATCTCTAGCACTAGGGTTTTGGTCAACGAGGCATAGTGCAATTTCTGAAGATGAGTTTGATTTTCAAGAACACTTTGTCGAGCATTTTTTGCTAGTGTAGTCGCATGGGAATTGGCCAAATAGACTTGCAGGATCTTACGAAACTCCATTATGCTACTCAGTTTGGATTTTATGCCCCTGGACCAAATTGGCCACGTGTCCTTGAATGGCCCGAGGAGGTGAGTTGCAACTATCAATAAAACTCAAACCGAGACTCAGATGCATGAACCGTCAGTTGCATTGGATCCGTAGCACTGGGTTTCAACTATTAGGGCTCTTACTCTATCATTCCTTCAACCGGAAAACCATTTGTTGGAGTATCTCCAACACTAGGGTTTTGGCCAATGAGGCATTGTGCAATTTTTGAAGAGGAGGTCGATTTTCAAGAACATTGTGTCGGGTTTTTTTTGCTAGTGTAGTCATGTGGACATGGCCAAACAAACTTTTTGGATCTTAAGGAAGTCTGTTATGCTACTCGGTTTGGATTTTATACCCCTGGACCAAATTGACCACATGTCTCTAAATGGTTTGAGGAGGTGAGTTGAAACTCGCGATAAAACTCAAACCTGGACTCAGATGCATGAATCGTCAGTTGCATTGGATTAAGAGCACCATTTTTCAGCTAGTGGGGCCCTTACGCTATCATTCTGTCGACCAGAAAACCATTTGTTGAAGTATCTCCGGCACTAGGGTTTTGGTCAATAAGGCATAGTGCAATTTTTTAAGATGAGGTCGATTTTCAAGATCACTCTATCGGGCGTTTTTGGCTATGGTATCGGTATTGGTATGGTATTGGTATTGGTATTCATATCATTGCCAATATTGGTATGGTATATATCATACCAATATTGGCAATGATATGGTAGACCAATACTTGGTATTGGTATACCAATGCCATAACAATACCAATACCATACCAATATCAATATTGGTATGGTATTGGTATTGG
>ML819350.1:29489-39492 GCA_009831015.1 Picea engelmannii
TTCATCCTCATTCATCTTTAGTTGTTCAAACTGTAATCTGTAGGTTTGAAGCTTGGCATCCTTTACCTTCTCATTACCTTCATAACTGCTAATGAGTTTGTCCCACATTTCTTTGGCAGATTCTAAGTGCATAACTTTTACAATTTCTTCTTTTGCAAGCCCACTTAGAATAACATTCATAGCCTTAGCATTGAAGTTGAATTCTAGCTTGTCATCCTTATTAGCTAGTAAAATTGGATTTACATAACCAGTTTCTACCACATCCCAGACATCTGCACCTAAAGCCATTATGTAGGTTCTCATCCTAACTTTCCAGAAGGAAAAGTTTATTCCATTGAACAAGGGGGCCTTATTGGTTGAAGTTCCTTCATGAATTGTCATGTTTAAGCTTACTGATATACCTTTAAATAAAAGGAACCCACTCTGATACCAATTGTTGGACAATGGAGATGGGGGGTGAATTAGTTGTCACCGTGCTTAAACAATTATGCCCATTTTAAACTCATTACCAAACACTCAATGATGATCACAATAATTCAAGGAAGTAAGTAATAGAGTATTCAACATCAATCAGACACATGAAATACACAGAGACAGATATTCCTGAGGAAACCCATAAAGGGATAAAACCTCTTCTTCTTGATATGATAAGTAGTCTTTAATTTCTGTACATTATCATTCTTATGAGCTCCAACTACTTTTGAGGCTACCACCTCTGTTTTACAAGCAACAACTTGTTGAGAGCACCAACTCTCTGGTTTCTCTAGCACCCACTAGAAGGAAGCACCAACTCCCTAAGTGTTCCAACACCAACTGGATGGAAGCATTAACTTCCAGACACACAGGCACCAACCTGTATAACAAAGAACAATAGTTCTCCCTTGCACCACCCTACCACCCTGGTTTTTTTGGCTGCAACCAGATGGAAGCTAAAAATCCCTATGTTCAAGCACCCACTTGAAGCTATGAGGACAACAGTCCTCCCTAGCACTTCCCTACCACCCTGAAATATATATCTTTGCTTTCTTAAATTTATCACAGTGATACAGTATTTATCAATGGCTTACCAGTCTCATCACTATTCTGCTACACTGCTCTGCTCTGCCTGCATCAATGTCTTGTTGCTGCTCGCATATTCTTGCGCACCCCCTATTCAACTTATCTTTTTCCTTTTATGCTCTATGATACCTCTTCATTATTTTCGTTTCATCTATGATCTCCACTTCCGGTACTGCACCACTTCACTTACTACACACTTGCATGAATCTCAAAAAATCACTTTATACTCTCTGTTCTGCATGTTTTTCTCACCTCAAGTCCTCTGCCTGATCATTATTCAAACTCTTCGTCTTCTTTGGCGGTTATTCAGAATCTGTTCATCATCAGTGGGCGTTATCCTGAGATTCCTTGGCTTCTTTGGTAGTCACAACTCTTCGTCTTCTATATCAGTTACATCCAGCTGTCTTTGGCTTCTTTGGCTTCTAAGCCCCTTCCTTCACGTGACCACCGGCAGTGACCAAATGCCTATTCAGAAGATGCTTCCCGATATCAGCCTAGTGAGCGCTAGATCCATTTCTCGATATGACCTCGGGCAATGATCTCATGTGACCACACAATTGCGGGCGCATCCAAAGGTGGTTTGAATCAAACTGCTTTTCGCCCCGCAATTTACCTCAAGCCTCAATGTGTCCTTTATCTAAAACTATGGTTTCGATTGCGGCCCACCTTCAAATTTTTAAAGTTTACACACCTTCAATGCACACAATACGACGGGACCGTCGATCTTACGATCTTGACGCTGCTCCTGAATGAATGGTTCATATTTATTCTTTCACGATCTGCGGATTAGATCTAACCTCCCTAAATCAACGACTATGATTTACTTCGTGATCCAAGCTCCGGGAGTTTCAAATCTCAAACCCTGCTTTCTTCCATACACCAATCTTCCAGAGTTGATGATCTACAAACACCTTTCCTTCTCAATCAACGGTTCTGCTCTACTTTGAGGATTTGGCCTTTCAACCAGATCAACGGTTCTACGACCCCTTTCTCGATCAATAGTCGAGATCTCCTTCGAGTCTCCAGACTTCTGAAATCTCAAGTCTCAAACTTTCCTTCCCCTCAAAGTATGTGAATTACTGCCACGTGTCCTTGCTGAGGTGGTCTGCCACATGTCCTTGCTGACGTGGTTATGCCACATGTCCTTGCTGAGATGGTCTGCTGACGTGGGTGAGACGTGCAGGTAGTGTAGTGGAGTGTGACATCGGAGCGCGGAGGTGGTATGTATGAGTGGTTTGGTGGTTTGCTCAGAAGGGGTGTTAGACGGTAAGTGGTAATGAGTGAGGGGGGTCCGATTTGACAGGAAGGTGACCCGTATGAGGGTCCCACATGGAAAATACCACAACTTGGATCCCCCCCCACAATTAAAGGCAGAAAGGTCGGGGGGGTCCGATATGCCTTTTCGACCGTAGATCTGAGTGCCTAATTCTCGACCACTGAGATTAGTGCGTCCTTCTTCTAACTTATCATGTCCTTCCACTTTAGAATGATCTGACAGCTGAAATTTACTTCTTATTTTTTTCTATGTAAAAAAGGTTGGTTCCTACTATATTATATTAACAAAAAGAGATACAGTAGTACTGCGACCGCCAAGTGTGCCGCCATTTTACCGAAAACCAGCACAACTTGGAGCCCATATGTTTCTTCTTGAAAAGGGTTGTTCCACCATCTGTCCTGCCCGAGGGAAACTAGGACAGATGGCCACGCATAGTCTTGAAACTGTTTAAGGTGGTACAAAGAGATTTTAGAAGCCTGAACATGACTCTGAACAATAAAAACTAAAGCAAAAGGAAGCCTCAGCATGGATGGAAGCATAAGAGAAAACCAGACTAAAAATTAACTAGATCAAATACCCGGTGGCCTGTCGGCCTCATCCTCCTGTTGTAATTCTCTAGCTTGCATTATGAACGGCTGGGCACACGTTGGGCATTTTTGCTTCGTCGGGGCATTGGAGTATGCGTCGCATAGCATATCCATACGTTGTTTCATTAGGAGGACCCTATGCTCCTGGTCTGCCATCTGTCCCCTTAATTCGAACACTAAATCTAAGTGCACCGGATGGAGGAAGAGTGGTGGGGCACCAATATGTTCATGCATGGATTTGGTGGAAGGTGGCGCTGGGGTTTCGTCACCCTCTCCTGGAGTGACCTTCGTCCCAGTTTTCGCTGCAGTGCTTGGAGCAACCTCCTCTGGAACTACGTCGCCATATCCCTTGTCCTTGGCTCCTGTGTCTTCATGGTGCTTACCTTCATAATGGTCCCCTGCGAGACCAAATCCTCATAAGGTACTTCCTCGACGTAACAAGTGGGGAATTCCTCACAGATCCCCCCCACCATGATGCTCCTTGCTTGAGTTTCAAGGGCATTCAGAGTGTTTTCTTCCAGCAAAGGTCTTTTGGGCTTCCAATTATCCAGTTCAGTGAGTAGGAATTGTTCAGGAGGGGTCTGAGTGTGCTCCTCCATCAAAAACTCCTCTGCATAAGCCCTGGGGGAGAGGCTAGCCACCATTTCTCTTTGACGCAGAATGGAGCGGGCCAGTGAGAGCGCTTCTTCCATTTGTTGTCTCCTCTGTCATTGAGCAGCGTGGGTATACCAAGTCGAACCACGACGAGGTTTACCTCGCTCCCTAGGCATCTTAGTGAAGGAGAGGATATCAAAACCGCACAGAGTGGAGAGAAAAATGCACCAGATCTCACAAATGGTGGAAAGATGCAGAGCAAGAATGAGTTGAATGTGATCATGCCTCATCACATTCAAATGCTTGAGGAACGACAAGACATATCTCCCCATTAACTCTTCCATAGTAAATGTTTGCAGGGCCGACCCTTTCCCATGAGGGAGAGGTCGCTTATCCGAAGGTCGGTAGTAATGGCCAGCTCCCTTCGTTAATGTTGAATAGATGGGGAGCGACCTACCTCATTTAAGGTGAGGCTAAGTGTTGTGCCAGGTGTCTGAGCTTCGCGTCGTGTCACCCCATCTGGGGCTGAGGCGTCCCTACTAGCAAGGTCTTTGCATCACCTCAAGAGATCAGTACATTTAGAAAAATTGGCTTGCCAGTGTATGAGTTCTGATTTGGTATTGACTCCCACATTAGCTAGGAAATCCGCTACTTTGTTTGTGTCTCTTTTTACATGAGAAGGGACTATGGTGAGACTGGGGTGGATGAGAGCTCCAAAGTCTTCCATAAGTCCCGATAACCTCCAGCTAGGAGAGATTCTCAGTGGATGGTTTCCATGAATAATTTTGGTTATGAGCTGGATGATAATTTGAGAGTCTCCCTCCACAATGACCTTCTGGTATTGATTGTGAGTCACAACCTTGAGGCCTTGAATTAGGCTTAGAAGCTCAACAACATTGGTTGTATTTTCACCCAGGAAGCCTGCCACCAAATGTAAGATCTCGCCTGCATGGTTTCAAAGCACTGATCCAAATCTCGTCGGTCCTGGGTTTCCCCTTGAGGCTCCATCGAAGTTTATCTTAATAAAACCTGGTGGAGGGGGGGGGCACCTTGGCAGGCTGTTGGGATGGCTGCCTTTTTCCTTCGTAGTGGTGTGAAAATGAATTTTGAGATTCCGTCTTTTGAGAATGTTGTTCTCCTCGGGAGTGCATTGGAGGTCTTCAGGGTTCCAAGGTTTTCTATGGATCATTTCCCGGACTAGCTTCTCAATATGTTCCCAAGTGGTGGCAGGAGGAGAAATTTTCGAATGAAATATTCATTTGTTTCTTTCTTTCCAAATTACCTAGAGAGTGAAGGTAGGAAGAAGCTACCAGATGCACTCGAGAATTGGGTTGTGAAAGGAGATCGAATCCCAGTTCGCAATTGAGTCCCTGATACTGCCCCTGTTTCTATTAGAGTGTTTCATTTCTTGGGATCCCCAATCCCAAATTTGCTGACTATAGTGGCACTTATTGAAAAGATGTTCCAAGGTTTCGTCTTTCTGTTGACACAGGGTGTGCATTGAAGGGCCGATAAAGCCTCTTTTTAAGAGATTATCCCAGGTAAGGATACGGTTTTGAGCTATGAGCCATAGAAAGATTGAAACTTTGGGCCAAAGAATTCTGCTCCAAATCTTTCTCTAGATGATCTCCGGGTCCTGGTTTTTGTAGTTCCCCTGTAGGTAGTAGGCTTCTTTAACCGAAAAAATACCTGTGGTAGAGTGTCCCCAACAGAGGATGTCCTGGCCGTCTTTGATTGGTATCTTCCTGTGGACAATGCATGCTTACCAGGCTTGGAGATCCGTGTCCCTTATGAGTTGTAATTCCGATCTCTCTGTTTTCCATTGTCTCCAAGGATTGTTCCTGTGATTCACATTTCAGAGATCTTTGACTCTCTAGAATATATTCAGATGGAGTTTCTGTCTGAGAGGATTGAGATATTCCAAATTGCTAAGGGGTGTTAGCTGTTGCCACAAGTCCTGCCAAAATAGTGCACTTTCTCCATTCCTGACTTCCCGAAAGGCATGCCTTTGAATGAGAGGGTGATTTTTCTAGGCCGTGTTCCAGATATTAGAGCCTTGGATGTGGTCATTGAATCTGATTAATAGTCTGGCTTGTATATTTGGGGCATACTTTTGTTTCCATATTTTCACCCAGAGTTCTGTCAGATTTTGTAGCCATCTCCACCATATTTTGGCTCCCATGACTTGATTAAACTTTCCTGGCTCGCGTAGTCCCAACCCTCCAAGGTTTTTGGGTTTGCATAGCTTATCCCAGCTAGCCAGTGCCCACTTTTTATTGGTTTGATGACCGTTCCACAAGAATTTTCTTTGAAGGCCTCTGATCGCTTGAATTACCAAAATAGGAATTGCCAAAGCCGTGAAGAGGTAGGTGGGTAGGGCCTGCAGGACAAACTTGAGGAGCACCAGTCTAGCTGCAATATTGAGAGGTCTGAAAGTCCAGTTGCTTAGCCTGTGCGAGATGGAGAGGAGCAAGTTGTCCCAAGAAATGGAGCGTGTCGGCTCCCCTGTGAGGGGTATGCCAAGATAGTTGGAGGGAAGGGAACTCTTAGGTATTCCTAATAGTCTATAAACATGTTCCTGTAATGCAATTGGCGTATTGAAAAAGTAGAGCTTAGACTTGTCAAGGTTTAAGATCATGCTTGAGGCTTCCGTAAAGTCAGAGAGAATGGAGTTTAGCTTGGTGGCTTCATGAGCTATGTGAGTATTCATTAGTAAGGTTTCATCTACAAAATGGCTGTGCGAAGGTGCTGGATGGATGTTATGCAGGGGTAGGCCTTTGAGGGAGCCTTCCAAAATTGTTGCCTTGATGTAGCGCCCTAGACCTTATGCCATTAGCACAAAGAGGAAGTGAGATAGAGGGTCACCCTGTCTAATGCCCCTAGATGGTGAGAAGGGTTGGGAGGGTACTCCGTTAACTAAGATAGAGAAAAAGGCTGAAGAGGTGAGCTTGAGAACCCAGTTTACCCACTGTTTGTCAAAACCAAAGGACTCAAGCATGGAGCATAAGTCTTTCCAACTTACTCTATCAAAATATTTTGAGAGGTCGAGTTTGATGAGAATACCTAGTATCTTGGTCATTTTCAGAGAGTGGATCACCTCATTAGCCAGAATAACACTGTCCATGATTTGTCTCCCTTTCACATAGCCAACTTACTCTTTGGAGACGATGAAAAGTAGGATTGGCTTGAGGCAAGTGGCGATGACCTTTGTGATGATTTTGTAGATGAAATTGCAAAGGGCTATTGGTCTGAACTGCTTGGGATGAGTGACTCACTCCTCCTTAGGGATGAGAGTGAGAAATGTTGCATTGAGTGCAGAGAGTACCTGGCCTGACGATCTGGATTCTTCAACAACCAGCCAAACCTCTTCCTTAATTAGATCCCATCAATGATGGAAGAAGTCTGTGGTAAAGCCATCCAGGCCTGATCCTCTTCCTCGTCGTCTGCTTTGGTAACGTCAGCCAACTGAAGGCAAGAAATCTCTCCATGTATATCAATGAATGGGTGTTTCTCCTTAACATGTTTCTCAGTGTCTTCTGCAGGCCCAGGATGGCTGATTTCAACCTAATGATTTTCCTTAATGCATAAAGGAAAAGGATCTATAATATGGTCTTGGAAATCCTTCATATCCACATCAGAATCTGATCCATAACTGTCATACATAGGATGGATGCTCCCCAAGTCAATAAAACGTAAGGTAGGGATATGTTCTTCTTCATCTGAGTACTCATCAAAGATGGGTGTGTGCAGAACTCTTTTATATTGCAAAGAGAAATGAGCGACCTCTTGATTCTTCTCTTCAATCCTAGGTGAAAATACATCATGGGAAACCTCTTAAAGGAAAGAGAAGAATCCTCCTCCACAACTATCTCTTCTTTTACAACTGAGACAACAGGTGCATCAGGGGAAGAAAATGATACATCTATGGCTATGCAATCATCAACACTATCAACACTCACATTTGGAAGGCCTTCTTCTTGAAAAATAGAAAGAGAAAATCTCTCATCCACGTTTGCAAAATACTCGCTCCTATCCTCGCTTTCTCTTTCAATCAGATCTTCATCAGACTCATTAGAAACAACCACATCTGGAACACAACCTTTATATTCCTCACAACAACTATGACAAATTAAATCAGATGAATAATACCTTTGGAAATGCTTATTGAAAGCTACATGAAACTATTCCAGGGAGGAGATGCTAGCAGAGGGCAAGGAGTGATACCAGTCACTAGCATTTCCCGCTAGTGATAACATGAACATCTTTACTAATACATCCTCATGATGTATTTCCCATTGGTGCATGAGTTCATGAAACTCATGGAGATGTTGGGCAGGGTTGTCATCTTTATGTTCTTTAAATATGGGAAAAAAATCAACCCACTCATTGACAGTAGGAATAATGTTGGGAAAACCAGGAACAACAGAGAAGTTAGAAGGAGCAAACCTTCGAGCCAAATATTTTTCCATTTCAAACCAGTGGAGTCACCAATTGGTTATTTAACCATGGAGTTGCCAGGTGAATGATACGCTGTCTGAAGGCGTATAGTCTTTGTTCACCATCAAAAACCATATCTGGTCCTTATCGTTCTTCCAGAGAGATAAACAACAATTAAAACCTTCTCGAGAAATCTTTCCTTTCTGGACAATCCTCTTTGGGTCAGCTTCAACTGTAGATAGAGGAAGCCACAACTGAAATAGTGGAGTTGAAACAATGGAGTCGACACAGTGGAGTCGCCAGGTCCAGGTTTCAATCTTCAATGGTTCTGATATCTGATGCACCTTCAGAATCATAAGCTCTTTGTCGTTATATCCTAGGGAAACATCTTCAATTCGTTCCTCGAAAACGATGCCAGAAATGTTAGCACTGGAAGTCACCCTCAGATTGCATCAAAGGTAAGCCCAATACCCATCAGTTTATATGTCACAGGTTGGTTTAAAAGAGGTCAAATGGGTGCAGACTCAAGAGAATATCATTTTAACTCAGAAAACAAGGACCAACATGCACAAGCAGGTGAGGTCTTGATCAACTTCAGTCAATAAGTTGAGCTTAAGTGTGAGCAGAGGGAAGACTTAGTGAGAAAGATGAGTGATATTGCTATGGGCATTAGGCCTTCCAACAACTCAAAGAATACAAACTCAGACTCATGATCACTCTTAAGTCTAATTTCAGACACTGAAACATGTCCAAACAACATGGTCGTAGCAACACCTTGATCAAACCTACACCACGATGCAACTACAACAACTCGATTGGATCATCCATGCCTGAGCCATTCAATGTAAGAAGGGAAAATATAACACATGAAACTGATTAAAAATGGTCGCGATGCCACTGTGATCAAACCTACATCACAACAACATAACTACCCTCAACTAGATCATCCATGCTCGAGTGTCCTAACATAGCCGTTACAAAGAAATGGAAAGGAAGCTGACTTTCATTAAACAAGAAGTCGCAAATATAGATACATAACCAGAAGAACAAGATCTTCATCAAAACTATACAATATGGGAGCCTTGCTCAACCATCCCCCTTAACAAAATATCAAAAATGCCTATATGTACTCAGAACAATTCGCCACACCAGCAGAGGCGTGCTCGAGTCATTGCATTGAAGGCTTTACGTTTTCATGCTCTCTGGGAGACTGTGCATGCAGTCTTTTAGTCAGACGTGATCTTCTGTCAGACACAAAAATGTTTTAGTAGGGACCTGACTCGTTGACAGTCCTTTTCGAGCTTTCCATTTATGGGAGGAGACAATGTTTCAACTACCATCCCCGATTTAATTAACTGTCTTCATTGGGATCAGGACGGGGCCTGAGTCAATTCTACAAAGGGCCACCTATCGCAATTGAATTGGGTGTTCAAGCTATGGAAAGACAACTGTTGGGAAACCACTTGTCGACACGGGATAGGGTGTTTATATATGCATGTACATATCGGGGCCTCGAAAAAGTGGTTTGGACCTTCACCACTTTTGGGTTCAATATGCACCTCATGCTGACACGTCGCCTCCCCGTGAAACCATGGTTTTGATATCGGCCCGCCCTTCAGATTTGATCGTTCGCACGTGTTGCGGTCCTGATATGATCAATGATCGATGATCTGGAGGGGAGCCAAGATCTGGGTGTGCCGGCTACAACGAATGAACGATGGTCATGTGGAATGATGCAGTTGGTGGAGAAGTGACTGGGAATGTGTGGGAGACAGTACGCAAGAGATGAGGTGTAAAGGTGCAGGGGTGATGTGGCAAAGGGAGAGGACGTGGAGGAAGAGGGAGAGGATGCAGTGGCAGAAGGAGAGGCTACGGTGGCAGGGCGAAGTGGGGACAACAACACAGGTGGAGGTGACATGGGATATAGATGTCAGGAAGCGAGAGGTGAAAGTGAAAAGGGAGATGTGATAGGCAGGGGGGAAGGTTGAGTGGAAGATAGGTGTAAGCGAGAGCGAGAGATGGTATGGGCGAGTGGTAAGCAGACTAACTC
>ML819350.1:52930-75877 GCA_009831015.1 Picea engelmannii
TGGTTGCTGATTTTTGAGATCAGTCAACTCATCATTCAATAGATGGGATAGAGATTGAAGAAGTCTAACTTTAGCTTGCATCACTTGCAAACAAGTTAGCACTGATTGAAGAGTTTCTTTGTTCAATGTCACTGTGTTGTCTTTAGTGGTGTTTATTAGAGTGTTCAGTAACTCTAATAATTCTAGATTTCGAGCCATTTCAAAAACACTAAATGAGGTCTCCTTGTGCAGGTAAATCCTTATTACAGAAGAAGGCTCGACAAAAAAGGCTTATTTTCAACTCGCTCACTTGAATCGCTCGCTTGAACTTCATGCTCACTTGATTTTGTTTCACGCTCGCTTGAATTTTTCTTGCTTGAACTTGCTTCCAGGAAGTTGAGGATGTCGGTTACCACAAAAATGGCATCCCAAAGTATTACAATGATTTGAGTTAAAGTACTCAACCCTGTCAATTTTGTCTCAAAATTACAATGATTCTTTGGTGTCGAGCTCAACCAAGAATGCACTTGAAAATTACACTGCAATTCAACTTGATTTTGATTTCACACTTACGAAGAAAACTATTGCAAGTTTACAATGAATGTTTGATTTCAAAGTTAAATTGATCTTCAAATTGATGATGTTTCGACTCCAAGTCATATCTAATTCTTCTTTGATTGCAAGCTTGATTTGTTTGTTGTTTCAGTGATTTGATGAAGAAATGTTGTTGAGAACTTGATATTTTTGTAGTTGTTTGATTACTTATGCTTGATCGTGCATGTGCTTCAATATTCTTTGTCGTTGCTTCATTACATGTGCTTTGATTGTAAGTGCTTGATTGAGATGTGCTTGATTGTATTAACCTTCTTTGTACTCCATGTGTGTGTGATAATGTCAAAACTAGACATAAATACTATAAGCCTCCATGAAAATTTCACCTCAACACACTACAAAAAGTGTACCTAAGATCCCCTTATTCAATTTCGGGCGGATCTAGGACACAAAACAAAAGACTTCAATTTTTATTATAAATATCTCTCTTACAGTAATCGTGCTCAAATACATTTTGAAGCTATCTTGATCTTCATCAACAATATAAAATTTCAATAACTCATCGAGATGAAGCTTCTTTCTTCTCATCCTACAAATTTCTCCATGCGATAAGTACTAACAACTTTTACAAGTGTCATTATCTATCCAAAAATTCCAAATCTCCCAAATCCGAAAACCTTTAAAAATCGAGACACAAAATCCTTGAATACAAAATTATACCACATCAAATCTTCCTCTTTCAAAAGCATTACAGTGCCACTTTTTCTTATGACTCCCCAAAAAAATATTTTAATAAAATATTCTTTATATTATTCCAAAAGTGTCATAAATATGCCTTTAATTTAATTGCCACTTTTAAAAGAGCTTCTATGTATGTTTCTTATATGCATGACTTTATTTGTTTTATTTCCATATGAATGAAAAAACAAATGAGTTTTAATTCTTTAAAAAGATGCCAATCATCCAAAACAACGCCAAGTGTGCAAACCTGTGGCGATTTCGGATCTGAGGAGAGCAATCAGATTGCATTGAGAGGCACCAGATCACATGAAGATGATTCGAGCATCCAAGGTGATGATCTTCGTCAATCCTCCCATGGAACATAAATTTATAGATATAATTGGCAGCCTTGTAGAAATATGGATCAACTATCCATTGCACTAGATCGCGCCAGATCTCGTTAGTTTAGATGACAATCATTGGTAAATGAAATCGATTTCTTGGAGATAGTATGATGATCGCGGAGGAGAATTTTGTGCCTTGATTCATTGCTTGGCTTTCACATTGAACAGATCCGAGGAAATCGGATCCACATTTTAGATCTCATAACTTTCTTGCAGTCGACTGTTCTTCTTAACTCAGATTTGCAATGATTCTCAAATCGCATCCTCCTTGCTTTTGTTGAAAGCGTGCAAACTTTTTTTTTCACAAGGAGGGGCATTCCTGTAGCTGCTTTTGTTGAAGATGTGTAAACATTTCTCACAACGACTGGTTCTGATGCAACCTCTGCCCTTGACACCCTGCAAGAAAGACGCCAGCAATACAAGCTGGTAGAAATGAAACTTTTAGCCCAACATAGAGATCTACAGGAAAAGATTCCTGATATTAAGAAGTGCTTATAAACTATGGAAGCACTGCTTGCTAAGCAGGGTACAGGCGAGGCAACAATAGTAGATTTTGAAGTTGTAATAGGAATATACTCTCAAGCCTGTATTGAATCAACCAACTCAGTCTGTTTATGGCTGAGGGCAAATGTTATGCTAGAGTACTCATGCGATGAGGCATTAGATCTTTTTGAAAAAGAACCTAGACAATGCTAATGCTGGTTTGGGAGCAATTGTGGAGGATTTGCAATTTTTAAGGAATCAAGTTACAATAACAGAGGTAACCATTGCTCAGGTTTACAATTGGGATGTTCACCAACGCAGAAAACAATGACAAGCAGAGAAGGATGTGTGATTCTTTTGCATGCCATTTTTCTACAAATTAGTCTCAAATCACTGATTTTGCATGTAGCCACATTGAAACAAGTTTTGTTTTCTCATCTGCGATGTTCCTTCTTACATCTTACATGAGGAAGAGTATTACCTAATGCCATTCCTTTTGGCCTTTAATCTAGCTTTCGCATGACACCGCGTCTCGTTCTTTCCAAAGGACCAGAAGTTTGTGAGAGGCTCCTCCTCTACCACTTGCTGGAGATAATTTCAAATGGTGGCACAATCAGTTGGTGGTTCAATCTTCCGTGCAACGGCTCTGTACAATCAATTACATAGATGTCTCCTCTCGATTGGTAGCACTTCCAATGCCTTCTGTTGCTAGCCTGATCGTTGCTTACATTACAAACAACGAATCAATCCTCACCAACAATGATTATTCCAAGTGAATCTCCTTACCTGCTGCTGAAATGAATATTTGGCACAACATATAATCTCTCCAATGAAATAGGATTTGCTCGAGCACTGATTTGTAGGATAGATGCAAAGTAATCCAATCCAACTTTCACAAAATGCAGCAATGCCCTCACCAATTAGTAGTTTTCATGCACGAACCTGCACGTAGATGACAGGCCAATGATTTGATCATGCAACCGGTTTGACAATTGAATCTGATTACACTCCATGCTACCAACCTTTTTTTTTTTTGCAGTAGATTCTCCAGTCAAGGTACACAACTGAAAGTAGCGATATTTAGACTTGACACCTTCTTTTCAACAATTGGGACGGATGATTATGACACAGTAATTGACACCAACAACAATCGAAACCAACATCAATTTCCATAGAAGATCACTCCCGTCACCTCCTTTGCTTTAGACATGAATTTCCATCACGTGGCCACACTCTCCACGTAGTGCCAACGAAAGTTATTCCCATTTTGGCCACACTCTCCATGCAGTTGCATCTCTAGATATGATGGTTTCCCGCAACAATCTTATGCATAGCATGCCCTCTCAACTATTTCTCTGTCTTCTTCTCGACAGGGGCGTTGGTTCATCTCACTCAACTCCAGGCTTTACACAGCCACAACTCTATGCACTGATCCAATCTCTGCTTCACAGATTCAGCTCCAACCAGAGCTCTAATACTAATTGATAAATCAGAAGCAAGAACAACAACATTTGATAAAATAGAGACAAGAATAGAAACATGGCGGAAAAGGCATAATAGCCAACACAATCTTATTCACTCCAATGTTACATATTTATAGTACAATGGGTGATGCCACCTCATAGATATATTTTCTCTAGATCCTAAAATCATGCATGATGACTAGGCTAGGAAATCTTAACTAACTCATTAGTCGTCACTTGAGGATATATTACTAATATCCTAAATGAATAATACAAATATAGGTGACAATTTAGACTAAGTGATTGGTAAAGGTAAGCCATAGGCTAACACATTTCCAGTTGGTTGGGAAATTAAGAGGGGTTCTCAATGGAGTCCTTAGATTGATGGTTGAGAGGGATCCTGAAGGATCTGAGGATCGATGGTCAACATCACTTTGTAAATTCGGCATTCGGGAGTTAGGCGTGCAACTTCCATCTTCCTCACGGAGCTCCGAATCTTTGAAGCATGCCTGATCTATTGCCATGTGAACCTAGAATTCATGGGCAAGATTTACTCCAGCTTGCAGAGCTTTGGGGAAACTCTTGCGTCCCTATGTATTCACATTCATACCTTCGAATACCCGAACTTTTGGATAATCGTTGATCTGTGGACATGCGTCCCTCTATTCTTAATGGTCCAGATTAACTTCGTGACTCCAACATTCAGGAGTTTCAGCACTAGACCACCCCTATTCTCCCGAAGTGGGACTTCATCGAAGTACTTAATGCTACCCCTTCCTAAGTCTGATCTAACGACTGAGAGAGATATCCACTGGATTCCCAGATCTACAACCCTCATCAATCCGCGACTTCGTCCTTCGGTTGTTTTTTAGGGTTGTGGAGTCATAAGTCCCGAAGTCCCAAAGCCAAAGTAGCGTCACTCCTTTCGGGCTTAGCGAGGGGTTTCCAACCCTAGGCCATATGTGATCATATTGAGGTTTTGGGCTACACTCATCTCTTAGTCAAGACTTGATTAAGGCCATGGGTATGAGCCCCCGGTCACATGGGTGGAAAGTATGAAGTAAATTCCCTTCACCCACTAAGTTGAAATTGACATTCCCAATAAGGTAAACTCAAAAGGTCAGCAGGACTTAAATGTTTCAGTTAATCCTACCCCGACTCTCCTGCGGATTCACATCCCATAAATCTCTAGTGTCTAAACTGAGGGAAATAAAAGACCATGTAAATATAGTAGTTTACATAATAAAATGAGAATTTCTAATACCTATTCAAACACTAAAAGACTTAAACATAAACACACACATTCAATCATCGCATCCAATGTATTACACAGAGTATGAAAATACTTATCAGAATTGGAGAATGTGAAGCGACTGCTGAAAGGGGTGCCTGTTTCCACCCAACCATAGGCACAACCACTCCCGACGGATTTACTATTGGCCACCCCTGAGCTAGACCATGATGTTCTGAGAGAGATTCTTTCTCCTTACTCCATGATAGTCAGGGACGTAGGTTACTCTCTTCCTCCCACAGGATCTTGGAACCCGGTTTTCTCTACACCAAGAAAGGAGGTCTGCACGAGTACTTCCTCAGTCACTCGTTAGCCTCATTTACCAACTTGTAGCGAGACCCTGCCCATGGATTCTTACAGCCAAAACAAGCTTGCTTCTCGGCTTTTCTCTCAACTCCAAAGTAAAAAACATGCTCTCTTCTCTTCTGGAGATTGTTTTATCTACTCTGCTTCCTTTCCGATCTGCCTCTATCCCCCGAATTACTTCCTTTATTTCCTTCCTTAGCAAGGTTGCGTGGGTATAAATCCCCAACTTATGGTAAGGCCTGGAATCCTTACAGATGGGTACCCTACCCCATCTCCTCATTAACTCTTGAGGATGCCTTTCAACTACCAACCTGACTAGTAATTCATTTCTGGGTTAGAGGACTGTTGAGAAATTACATCCAGTAGGTACTGGTTTGGTGAGGGTCATCTCAACCAATCTTGGTTTCCCTCACCATCTCTCTCATAGCATCCATGGTCTATCTTGGAAAACTCCACCATTTCAGCAGTTCTGCAACACATGTCCAATTTCTATTAATAACAGAACATTTATACATTGACCCTTTTATACAAAGGTTCATCAAATCAAACATTCACACATATTTAGTCCACCATAGTCTCTTGGCTAGTTATAGTTATATTTAGAAACTGAGGGAAACAAGGGTATTACAATCCCCTCCCCCTTAAAGGAACATCGTCCTCTATGTTCTATCTGCCGATGTGCTTTGTATGTACAGAAGTAAACAAAAAAGGATATGCATGTTTCATGGCATCCTCCATTTCCCATGTAGCCTCATCTGGGCCAAAGTGTTTCCACTGCACCTTGACCTGTGTAATGGTTATGTTCCTGAGTGGCGTTTCATTCTTGTCTATTATGCATTGAGGTTCTGGCAGGAATTCTCCCTCGGGTTCCACCTGAATCACATACCATTCAATAATATGATTATAATCATGTACATGATACTTCTTTAATAAAGAAACATGGAAAACATTATGTGCCTTCACCGTGGGAGGAAGTGATAGTTGATAGGTTACTGTTACCACTCTATCCAAAACCTTAAAGGGTCCACAATACCGAGGTGACAGCTTGGCACAAGCTCCCATCCTCAAATATATTTTCCTGGGTCTAACTCGGAGATACACATGATCCCCTGCTTTGAACTCTCTAGGAGTCCTTTCCATGTCTGCATAGCTCTTTTGTCTATCCTGGGCTATCTTCAGATTTCGTCTGATCTAAATTACTTGTTGTTCCATTTCCTCTAGCATATATGGCCCGATTGTAACTCTATCTAATGGGTTTTTCTAGCTGATTGGAATGTTGCATTGTCTTCCATAGAGGGCTTCAAAAGGGCTCATTTTTAATGACTCTTGATAGCCATTGTTGTAGGAAAATTCTACCAGCAGTAGATAGTCCTCCCACTTCTTGGGTTGATGCATTACATGCATCCTCAACATGTCTTCTAAGACTTGGTTTACCCTCTCTGTATGCCCATCAGTTTGAGGGTGATAGGCTATGCTAAAGAGCAATTTTGTTTCGAAACCAACAAAAAAGATTTCCAAAAGTTTGAAGTAAATTTTGTACCTCTATCAGATATAATTTCCTTAGGCATGCCATGCAGTCTAAATATCTCTTTCATGAAAATGTTGGAAATATATATTTCCTTACAAGTTGACTTGATGGGTATGAAGTGAGCAACCTTGCTTAGTTTTTCCACAACTACCATGATGGCATCGTTTTGTTTGGTTGATCTTGGTAATCMTGTGATGAAATMCATGGAGATGGTTTCCCATTTCCATTTGGAAATTGGTARGGGCTGCAACAACCCTGCTGGGTGTCRTTKCTCTTCCTTGACTTGYTGAMATTCTAGACAMTTAGCTAAGTAATCAACTATGTCCTTTTTTAGTCYGGGCCAATACAATAGTTTCCTAGTGGTCGTGATCATTTTYTGATAACCAGGATGATCAATATATGGTCTTTTGTGTAGTKCATACATTATGAACCTCTTCAAGTCATCACAATTCAGAATATACAATCTTCCCTTGTAAGTCAATAGACCATCATTAAGCATCTGATAACATTCATACTTCAGCCCTGTGGGCTCTTACTTTAGGTATGATGTCACGGTATTGAAAAATGCATATGTTTCTTGTGCAATTTTGACTCTCTCTTTGATGTCTGATTCGTTGGCTCTTACAGCTGCCAAGTGAACCACTCTCATACTTCTACTAAGGGCATCAACCACCCTATTGTCCTTTCCTTTGATATGTTTTATTTCAAAATCAAACTCACTAAGGAGAGTCATCCACCTAGCTTGTCTCACATTGAGTTTTGGTTGGTCAAAAAATTACCTCAACCCACTATGGTCTGTCATAAGTACAAATATTTTACCTAAGAGATAATGCCTCCACATTTTTAAAGCATGCACTATGGAAGCCAATTCCATATCGTGGGTCACATAATTGAATTCATTCTCATTCAATTTTTTGGATTCGTAGCAAATCACATGTTCTTCTTGCAGAAGGATTCCTCCTAGCCCTTCCTTGCAGGCATCTGTACACACAAGGAAGTCCTTATTTGGGTATGCAATCTTCAGTATAGGTGCATTGGTTATAAGGTATTTAATCTCTTGAAATATTATTTACATTTTGATGCCCAAATGAATTTAACCCCCTTTTTCTAAAGGGAGGTGATTGGGAAACCAATCTTGGAGAATCCCTTTATGAGCCTGCTATAGTATCATGCTAGGCCCATAAAGGATATTATATCAGATACATTCTTTGGGGTAGGCCAATCCATGATGTCTTTAATCTTGTCAGGATCAACTGCCACTCCTTCCTCAAAAATAGCATGGCCTAAGTAATTGACTTGTTTTTAGAAAAAGTCACACTTACTGAGCTTAGCATAGAGCTAATGTTCTCTTAGTACTTGGAGTACTAGATTGATATGTTCTTCGTGGTCTTACCTATTCTTGGAATAGATTAGGATATCATCAATGAAAACCAACACAAACCTATGCAAGAACTTTCTGAGTACGTTATTCATTAAGAACATAAAAGTGGTTGGTGCATTGGTAAGCCCAAATGACACCACCATAAATTCATAGTGACCATATCTTGTCCTAAAGGATGTCTTGTCAATGTCTTCATATTTAATTTGGACCTGATTGTATCCAGACCTCAAGTCAATCTCAGAGAATATTGTAGCACACCTTAATTGGTCAAACAAGTCATCGATCCTTGGCAAGGGATACTTATTCTTGATGGTCATCTTATTGATTTGTCTATAATCTATGCACAGTTTAAGTGTGCCATATTTCTTTTTCACAAACAAGGTTGGTGCTCCCCATGGATACACACTAGGCCAAATGTAGCCTTTGTCCCACATCTCCTTCAGCTGTAGTTTGAGCTCAACTAGCTCTGGTGTACTAATTCTATAGGGTGTTCTAGACATTGGCACCCCTACTGGTACAAGTTCTATTGAAAAGTCAATATCCCTTCTTGGAGGTAGACCTGGTACCTCTTCTGGGAATACATATTTATATTCTCTTAATGTGGGATGGTCCTTTAGGCTGGGTTTGTTTTTCTTAATAGATTTCAGCTCTTGTATTTCATATAAGGGACATTCCTTTCTGCAATACTTCTTCACTTGAAGGGCTGATATTTGTCTCACCGAGATAAGATTTTGAATCCCTTGTAGGGTTACCCTTCTTCCTTCTTTATTTTCACACTCCAAAGTTTTACTGTAACAATCCAACTTGGTTTTATGGGCATCCAACCAGTCCATGCCAATCAACAGGTCATAATATCCTAAAGGAATATGTTTAGGTTTGCTTGGGTGGGAAATCTACATATAACAAATTGGCATGCTAGTATGACCTCTGTTACTTTTCTTTTGGTTCCAGTGGCTAGTAATACCAGCCATGACTTAACAGTTTTAACTCGTTGAAATTTACATTTCTCGACAGTTTGAGGGGAAACATAACTCAAATTAGAACCAGGGTCAATTAAAATTGAAACAGGATGGTTGGAAATCATACCTTCCATATCCACCACTGAATCTTGGTGGTCATCTTGTCTATTATCGAAGGCTGCATAAATTTGTGGCATGCTCCTAGCCACATCATTGACTGTGGTATCCTCTTGGACTTTGTATACCCTCTTATTGTTATGTTTCTGTTGAAGGAAAATATCCTTGCGGACAGGTAAATCTCCTCTTGAGATCTAGACTCTTAACTCTTAAGACAGAAGACGCTTAACGTCGACACTGACTTCCTTTCAGATCTATACAAACTAATGCATGAGGAGGAAGGAGAAAAGAAGTACCTTTTATCGGCGTTTGTCCCTGCATGCTCCGAGTTGAGCTCCAATCTTTCACTCCTCGATGAGCCCTGTAGACAAACAATAGTACAACCACTACCTACTCTATTGATATTAGCTTGAAATAGATCTATCTATCAGAGACAAGTTCATGTGAGATTAAACACAAACTAGAAAGAAACAGGCCAAGCATGTCATATTGATGAGAACAATGACAGAAGTAACTTACAACTGTAGATGCAAATGCGACAGCTTCGTCAAGTCCCCTTTGTCTAATCCTTGCTCAAAAGATCCACGATCCGGATGACAGCAACTTCACCGATTACTTTCCTCCAGTTCACTGTATGTTTCCTATGAGATCATAGGTTTCATGCTTCCAATTCTTCCCTGTTCCAACACCACTTATAAGATCATAAGTTTGGTGTGATTCTCTCTTTCCAGTCTTCTTTCACCATGAGAAAGCTTGCTTATATAGCCTTGGAGAGGCTTTAACCACTTGATATATCCTTGGGGAATTTGAGGATTTGCCTCCTTCAGTTGAGGATCTTCCCTAAGATCATGGATGGACTAGGGATTCGAATCCAATTGCCTTCCAAAAATAAAAGGATCCTTCCCCCATTCATCTCAACAACTTAACTACTGCCCATAATAGGTAGCGCTCCCTCAAAAGGGCCATCAGAGCACTGTAGCGCTCCCCAGTAGGCTTAAGGGGGCGCCGACACTCCTAAGGGTAGGAGCGCTCCTGAAAAAGGGCCGAAGAGTGTTATAACGCTCCCTAATGGCTTATGGGGGGGCGCCAACACTCCTGAGATAGTTATAAGGGAGCGCTCCCCTCCAAAAAAATAGTTTTTTGGGTGCTTTCAGATAGCAAAAGGTTCATAAGCCTGTTGACTCATTTCTCCTCTTCCAAAGCAAATGTTTGAGGTGTTTCAAGTGTCCTTCTCATGTCATTATAGGCACGACATAAGCATCATGGTAGTATGCTTTCTTTGACACTTGTGACACTTGTAAGCAAAATGCGACACTTTTGACCTTTGTAATGATGACACTTGCGACACTTAATAAAGTGAGTAATGTTGATGTGTAACAAATTGCCCCCCAAAGTATGAAGTTAGAAGATGAGAACTGATAACTGAAATGCTTTGTAGAATTTCAAGCAAGGGTATAGACGCGAAGAACCTGACAGGAGCTGCACACAAACATTCAACAAATATTATGACATGTTTCAAACCCAAGGTAGACATACCTATGCTTGGGTGATCAAGACTTGCAAGATATGGCCGCCATAAAACACACTACAGATCCATAATTGTATTGATTAAAAGGTATAGCCACCGAGGATACAGTGTGGATCTATACTCTGATGACCTAAACTGATCATAGCCACGAAGAATACACAGTGGATCTACGAGATGATAAGACATAGCCACAACCAATACAAAGTGGATCTATGTAACAGTATATGTGTCATTGTTCAAGAGAAACTCCTTCGCAACCTGGGCAAAGTACATATCAAAGTGATCACTCGACCCATGGTCTTCTTACCGATCCCAATGTAGTATGAATCTAACCATGTGAATAAATGTCCTGATGTCAAACATGGCAGAAACCACTTGATTATTCGGTCAATGATGTAAACTGTTAACAAGCGCGAGGTAGATCACCATTAATGTCAATGATTCCCAAGGTACTCTAGTACATTCCAACGAATGTGAATGGATGAGCTAGAGTCGAACATCCGTGGAATCATCCGATCAAAGGTCAATGATGTAAACCCGGATGTGAGGAGGCCTGCCATTGAGGCTTGCAGGTCCCAAAGTACTAACTGGTTTCTAAGTCTAATTCCTGGATAATGTGTTGAAGTCGACAGGAATAGGCTCGTCGAAGGAGGGCTTTGATGTATCCCCCATCAACGACATGAAACAGACATAGAGATGTAATTGGTAGATCAAATGAAAATGGACTGACACGGGTATTGAGACAATATATTTGTGATGGATGACTTTCGAGGTGGATACTTCCCTTGAACACTGAGGCATAACAGCAGAAACATGACATGGACCAAAACTTGATGATGCAGTGGATGCTGTGACTTACGTCGGGTGACCCAGAGGAGTGAAAGAAACTCAAAGAATTGGCTCAGTGCAGAAGTTCAATGGATCATAATGCGTGCAAAGGAAAAGTGCCTTGTTCAAGGGTGACTCTAAGAGTTACTTGGTAATGTTCTCAAAAATTGCTTGTCTTGCTTCTTTCAATTTTTCCCCCATCCAGATAGACGAGTACGCCTTTTAATTTAATGAGCTCGAGGAGGATAACACATGCTCGATAAAACTCACCTTCGGTAAGTTCCTCTTCCTTTGTTTAACGAACTGGAAGAAGTAAGGGTTTAGTCCCATATGGGCCTGTCGATGTTTTGTTTAGCGAGTCCAAAGATAGAAAACTCGAAGGGTTTTCATGATTATAGAGTTTGGAAAAACACTTAAAAGAGAACTCTCTCAGTTCCTTTTCATAAAGTAGTATGAAGAGAGCAAAAAAGAGATAAACTATTGCTCAATAGATGTTTTCTTAAAATACTTTAATGAGCGTGAAGAGAACAAGGTCGCTCGGTAATCTTTTCATGTTTAGAGAGTCTGAAAAGGACTTAAAGATGACTCCAATGTTGTCCTTTTTCGTAATGTTAGTCTCGCGAGGCCGAAAATCAGATAAATTATCACTCGAAAGACGCCCTTTCAAACCGTTTAACGAGTGGGAAAGAAAGCAATATCACTCGGCAATCTTTTCATGTTTAGAGAGTCTGAAAAGAGATTAAAGGAGACTCCAGGGGGTTCCTTTTTCGTGTATCCATACAGGTCCGAGAAAGAGATAAAAGTCTACCCGGATGCATTCTCATGTATTTACGAGCATGAGAAAGAACAAAGACTAAGCTCAGTATGCCCCCAGCTTGAAAGATAGTGGTTTAACTCCAGAATGGTCATCAAAGGCTGGAGACATGCCCTCCAATCTTCAATTCATTCATCGGCTCTAAGGTCGTCACCAATTTCTCTAGTAGAGGAGAAAAAGGAGAAGGGTGGATGAAAAGAAGGTTCAAGAGAGATGACTGTTTCATTTTTTAATGAGCTTGACACAGGAAAAGAACTATGCTCAGGACCTCTGTTTCATTTTTTAACGAGCTTGCCACAGAGAAGAGAAACTATGCTCGTAGTTTCGTCTGGATCATGGCTTCCAAGAGGATAATGATCTGGAAGGGTACCATGTCAATGGATAAAATGTGGTCATGGCCTCTAGGAGATCTTCGCTGGATGGAAGATAATCACTCGAGAAGGGACACATGTCGAGGGTCGCAATAGGAGGAAGGAGATCAGGCTCCAATAATCCTATCGAAGAGATCACCATGTCAACTACCAAATCCAAATCATCGGAAGTCGAGGTCATGGGAGACAACGCCACATAATTGACATGCGACGAGGGCGATACTCTCTGCATATAGGAACCACTTAGGGAGGTAACCCAGTCAGGGTTGATGAATGAAAGTTGATCAATAGTCACATTTCTTCCATCATGAGGGTAAGATATCACACGAAAAAGGGTGTATACAAGAGCTTTCATAGCATAGACATAATCCCTCCCAAGGAGTAAAGTGAAATCCAAGGGGTCTCGGACTACCATGACATCAGTAAAGACAATTTTCCCTCCCAAAGTTACAGGAAACTGAGGAAGGATCCCTAAAGGTTGACTAGTTCTTCTGTTAAAAGCTAATAGATTCTGTGTAACCGGTGCAAGCTGCAAACAACCCAAAGCGTACCAAGCAACAGAAGAAAAAATACTAACGGACGCACCTTCATCTATCAGTGTTTGAGGAACGTCCCGACCAGAAACTTGTACTGTAATCTGGAAAGGAATGTGAGAGGGAAGACGAGGTCTAGTTAGCACACCCCAAACAAAAAGGATGGCCTCATTACTTGGAGTGGGTTTCGCAGGAGAAGGAGGAATTCCCCCTGGTATGGTAGAGTCTATATTAACGAGAAAAACATTTGCAGTATCGGGTTTACTCTCTAGAAGGAGAGTAGGATCGACCGATGATTGGATCGGATCAACCAATGGTGGACTTGGATAGACCACTTTGGCACTCTTCAGAGAAAGAGTGGGACCGACCGAGGAAGGGATTGGATCAGTCACTTTGACATTCCTCAATGGAGGAATGGGATCAACTGATGGCGAAACTGGATCGACCACTTTAGCACTCTTCAGAGGAAGAGTGGTAATGACCGAGGAAGGGACTAGATCAGTCACTTTGGCACTCATCAAAGGAGGAGTGGGATCGATTGATGGCGGAACCGAATCGGCCACTTGAGTTTCATTCTCCAAGGGAAGAATGGGGTCGACGGGTGGAAACAGATTGACTGCTTTAGTGTCACTCTGTAATGGGAGAGTGGGATCGACCGAGGATGAAAACAGATCGACCACTTTGGTGTCACTCTTTTGATGAAGAGCAGGGCTGATCAGTGACGGAACTAGATCAGCTACTTGGGTTTGTGGTTCAATCGAGGAGGAAACTAGATTGACCACCTGATCAACCAGACTGATCGAGGATGGAACCGGATTGACTAGTCCATCAACCAATGATGGGTCGAAGGAAAGCTTACGATAACCTTTTGGAAGTTGAAGTTTTTCCAAAAGAGAAGAAGCCTCGTCCATGCAAGGATAAAGGTGAGTAATGATTACCTTTACATAACATGCAAGGGAACTTGACAGTTTGCTTCTTCTTACCAACTTGAACATCACTAGTTGATGGGGTATCATCGACATGACCGACAGAGGCCGATGACGTGGAGGACCACATTTCTAAGACCTGGGTAAGACCGGGGCAATCCCTCAAAAAGTGGTTACCCATACAAAGGCTGCAAGGGAATTTGGGTTTTGGATTCTTCATTTTAATCTTGTTGACCTCATCAACACTCCCAATGCTATTAATAGTAAATGGTTGCTTAGAGCCAACATCTGATGTTGTTGGGGCCTTTGTCCTTTTCAGGTTCTTCTTCTTCTTCTGATCAACCTGGCTACTTGCTTTAGAGATTTCACTAGGTGAAGAAGGAGAAATGGAAGGAGACTTGATGGACGAAGAAGGTGAAAAGTCGACATGAGGTTGATGTGTGGGTGGTGTATTGACATCCAAAGTATTAGGTGAAACTGAAACACTGGGAGGATTTGGGATCACCGGAGTGGGGAACAACCAAACTGGTAATCCAATAGTAAGCCCTGGAAGACTCAATGTGGCAACATATGGAGGACCAAAGTTTCCAAACGAAAGAAAGGTATAAGGTTCCCTAGGAGAAGGGGTTCCTCCATTGGTACTCCTAGGATTCGATGCCATTAACACTGACTCGACCTAAGGTCCACTAAGTAAAACAAACAACACACGCTAATTATCTGAGAAGCAATCAATCAAACAAACCTTCTTATGATGAAACCACTAGTTGGTGATGAAATCCAACATCGTGAGATCAAAATAGGAAGGGACGGGGATAGAGCGGGTGGATCAGTTACGTTGGCGAGCTGCTTAATGGACTTACGCCTTGGTGCAAGCTTCCACGCAGTACTTATGGATTTACCCTCCAAGGAGCCCGAGTGAGTTTGACCAACGTCTGTTCCAGGTATAGTGAGACTTCCCTTCACCGTCACCTTGTGTAAGACCCTAAAGATTATGGCCACTAAGGTTACGAATTCGCAGTTAGCCCCTGGGCGGGTACAGTCGACAGTCTGGTCAGAACGTATGGGCAGGATAACAAGTCCAAAATCAGCTTGAAAGGCTCCCACACATAATCATGGGTATACCTTCCAGTGACCCCCAATATACGATCCGAGCACTACAAATAGTTGGGCCATGGAGGGATAATCTCCATAACTCACCCGAATGCGACCTCGTGCGTAACCCCTGTGTGAGAGGGGGATCCCAACAAGCCAATATGACAATTGGATTTGACTCTCCCTACTGCAAGATACTAAGTTTGTTTGATAGCTTTGGAAAATTATCCTTTCAACCTATTCCAAAGCCCTACACCTTAAACTAATGTAGGTTTGCTAACAAAGATGTAAAAAAGTTTGATAAATTTTAGTTAAGCATTGATTTTAATGGTTGTTGTTTACTCAGAGGGTGTACGAAAGTGAAACTGATGGAATGATCACTCAATTCCAAAAAATATGCATGAAATATGATAAGCAATCGTTTCTTTTCAATGAATACCTATTTAAGGGAAAGAGGAAGAGTCGTTTTCACTATCAAACACTTGATAAGGAATGCCTTCAATCAATTTTGTTCTCAATCAAATCCAATATGATACTACAACATTTCAGAAATGCAAACTAATCACTAAAATGTACATTTGTGGTTTGCATGCGAATGATGATCAATTCAATGAAAAACTTGTCCTGCCAATTACCCTTTCAGATCAAGGAGATTCAGACAAGAAAATGCAGATTTCGCACAAACAACACACCCTTTTTTTTGCGATCAAACAAGAGAAAGAAAATAAAAAATGCAAAAGGAAGGAGAAAGAGATTGGATCAGATGACCTCAAAGAACCAAATGAGAAGAGGCACAGACTTCTGGTGTCCTTCACTAGAGTTCTCGCTCAGTCGGATAGAAGAGAAGAAAGCAACGGATTGATTTCAAGCTCTCAACAACAAAAACTCAAAAATAAAGGGAGAAGGGCATAAAATATGAACAATAAGGTGTTTAATTCTCATGAGGAAGCATGTCAAAGGTCAAAATAAGAATCATTGAGTCACAAAGCAGCTCATCAACTGAAGAAACAGGGTCTGGACCTCCAAAAAATGGAATTTTTGAAGAGATTTTGAGCAAAAAAGGGCTGGCGCTCTGGTGTAAGGGACACCAGGGCGTTATAACACTCTATCCAACACTTCCAGGGAGTGTTGGCGCTATGCTAACATGGGCAGAGGGGCGCCAGGCTCAAAAAAATCATAAAAATGTCCAAAAACCCAAAATTTTGATCAAATTTTGACAGGTAAGCTGAGTGTGATGGGGTAAACATTCAATCAGCAAGTGAAATCAGATAAATGGGGTGAACAAGGTCTGAAAACAATCAGAGTGTAAGGCAAGGTCTATGAGGAAAAATCAAAACCAAAAGTTTCGATTCGATTCTCCCCAGTGGAGTCGCCAGTTTCTGTTGAAGGAAACTCTCCTTGCGGAGAGGTAGATCTCCTGTTGAGAGCTAGACTCTTAACTCTTAAGACAGAAGATGCTTAACATGGACACTGACTTCCTTTCAGATCTATGCAAACTAATGCATGAGGAGGAAGGAGAAAAGAAGTACCTTTTATTGGCGTTTGTCCCTGCACGCTTCGAGTTGAGCTCCAATCTTTCGCTCCTTGATGAGCCCTATAGACAAACAATAGTACAACCACTTCCTAATCTATTGATATTAGCTTGAAATAGATCTATCTATCAGAGACAAGTTCATGTGAGATTAAACACAAACTAGAAAGAAATAGGCCAAGCATGTCATATTGATGAGAACAATGACAGAAGTAACTTACAACCATAGATGCGAATGCGACAGCTTCGTCAAGTCCACTTTGTCTAACCCTTGATCAAAATATCCATGATCTGGATGACAACAACTTTACTAATTACTTTCCTCCAGTTCACTATATGTTTCCTATGAGATCATAGGTTTCATGCTTCCAATTCTTCCCTGTTCCAGCACCACTTATAAGATCATAAGTTTGGTGTGATTCTCCCTTTCCAGTCTTCTTTCACCATGAGAAAGCTTGCTTATATATCCTTCGAGAGGCTTTAACCACTTGAGATATCCTTGGGGAAGTTGAGGATTTGCCTCCTTCAGTTGAGGATCTGCCCTAAGATCATGGCTGGACTAGGGATTCGAATCCAACTGCCTTCCAAGAATAAAAGGATCCTTCCCCCATTCATCTCAACAACTTAACTACTGCCCAGAATAGGTAGCACTCCCTCAAAAGGGCCATCAGAGCGCTGTAGTGCTCCCCAGTAGGCTCAAGGGGGCGCCGACACTCCTAAGGGTAGGAGCGCTCCTGCAAAAGGGTTGAAGAGTGTTATAACGCTCCTTGATGGCTTATGGGGGGGAGCCAGCACTCCTGAGATAGTTATAAGGGAACGCTCCCCTCCAAAAACTCAGTTTTTTGGGTGCTTTCAGATGGAGAAAGGTTCATAAGCCTGTTGAATCATTTCTCCTCTTCCAAAGAAAATGTTTGAGGTGTTTCAAGTGTCCTTCTCATGTCGTTATAGGCACGACATAGGCATCATGGCAATATGCTTTCTTTGACACTTGGGACACTTGTAAGCAAAATGTGACACTTGCGACCTTTGTAATGACGACACTTGCGACACTTAACAAAGCGAGTAATTATGATGTGTAACAGTTTCCTATGTGGACAATCTCTCAACAAATGTTCATCTCCACAACCCAAAAATTTCAAGGGTTCTCTCTTCGGGTTATCAGTCTTACTTAGAACTACTCTGAATGGTTTCTTTCCACTCTGAGATGGAAAATTTTGTTGATACACACTTCTGGTAGGAAGGCTATTCCTCGAGCTCTTCCCATGGTTCTTAAATCTCGAGGATTTAAACCCCTTCTTCTTGAATACTGAATTTTTCTTCTTCTTCCAATCCTCATGGGGTTTTGTCTTATTCTTGAATTCATCATAGCAATACCTTGCCTTTCGAATAGTATCTTCTAAATTATTTGGCTCATCAAACTCAATTACGTCTCGGTAGGACTGAGGTAATCCACTAATAAATCGTTGCATATTTACTTTTTCATCCTTTATGTAGGGCACATACCTCATTAGCTTGATAAATTTGTTGATATATTAATCTATGGTGAGTTTTCCCAGCTTGAGTTCATAGAAATCCTTGGTCTTCCCATCAAAGTACTTTTCTGACAAATACTTCTTCTTGAACTATTTTTCAAATTGTTTCCATGACAAGTCCTTCTCATGGATTCATTTTGCATTCCTAAGGTCCTCCCACCAAATGGAAGCTTTCCCATTCAGGTTGAAAATGGCTATCTGATCCTTTAAGTTTTCAGAGTAGTCATGGAATCTGGAGTACTTCTTCAAGCTAAGTAGACAAACTTCTTCTTCTTCCCCCTTCTTAATCTCTCCATCGAAGGTGGGTGGTTTTGATTTATTGAACTCTTTAGGGTCATGAATCTTGGATTGTTTCCTCTTATTTCTTCTCGTCTAGGAATGGGAACTATTTTTTCCACTAGAAGATCCCTTGGAGTTGTCATTTTCCTCAGAGGAATATTCCAGTGAGTGTCTCTTAGCTCCATGTTGAGCCTTCCTTGAGATTCTCCTTCAAGTGTGGCCACTTTCCATACCATGATTTTGTATCTCAGGTGGACTTGGATTTTTCTTAGTATGATGCCTGTCCACATGACTGTCAGCTTACCATGTTGTAGTTGCCTTTGTATATCTGATAGACTTTGTAGTAGGACTGCATTAATTTCAGTCTTCTTTTCTTGCTCCTTTATTAGCCTTTCATTGTCAGCCTTACAACTCTATAATTCTACCATGAGGATTCTTATAGGTTCAACCAAATCTGGAGGGGTTTCCATCGCCCTCCTTTCATCATATTCTTCCTCTCTATTGTGGGAGCTCTCCCCCAACTCATGGTGTGTTACCATCCCTTACATTGTAGTTTTCCAGTTGTTCACTTATTGCTTGAGTGATGATAAAACATTTTCTGTTAGTTACTAATCTACCAATTCATGAAGAACACATATCATTGCAAAGTGAAGTGAGATTCTCTATTTGGAAACATTAGCAACATACATCGTAGACTTCTAAAACATCTATCAACAGTAGAAGGTTTCAGTCCTCTCTTCAATAGAGGTTCAAACAAGTTTCTTATAGAAGGGGGTAAGGTAGGGTGTTACCCCATAAAGTTCTCTAATAATATTTTTATGCGACTCGTGCATGAGCCCAAGTAGGACAAGTGTTGTTTCCATTCTTCGATACCAATTTGTAACACACCCGACCCTTAAGTACTCTTTTAAAGGATGGGGCATCATAATTTTGTTTTTTCCTAACTATCTCAAATCCTAATTCTAGGATCTCCATTGGCTACTGCTCTCCACAAGCTTTCTAACAGTCACCACCACACTAAAATCTGAGTTCTGGTTTGTAAGTTTATTGCCTCCCAAAGTTATCCAAGCATTATTAGTTGGGGTCTTCTGCATTCAGTGTTGGACACCCCTTTTCTTACTGCACGAATACTCCCTGAAGTCCTGAAATATCTCCACTTGGCCTTGGCCATTCGACGATCAGATTTCGGTGTTCTATGTTGAATGTCAGTGTTTGAAATTCAATGTTGAACGTCCCTCTACTATACTAAGCCCCAAATCTTCTAAACTCCCAAAGTCCCAGACTCTTGGAGTTCCGGTCGCATCACCAACCACGTTGGTCAGGTGACATGAACCAGAGGCTGACACGCGATGAGGGCCTGGGGTGACACGTGTCCTCATTAGAGGGTGACATGTGTCATGCTCTAATAGGCATAAGGGGTCTGTGAATCATCCATATCCTGGTGACACGTGACACCTTATTTACGGTTCCACGTCACCCTTGATGACATCAATGAGACACATTAGCCCCAGACATACAACCTTCTAACTTCTTTCAAATATCACGGTCATGGTTTGTCCATGTAGATCCATAGATCCACGGCTCCCGTTACTTCGCAACTATGGGCTTCAGAGCTTACTGACTCCTCACATCGGGAATCCCTCAAAGAGAAAAGTCTCTAGACTCTTGAATCTAGCACCATGTGTCCTCTACCTGTCAACAATTGAGATTCACTTCGTCGTTCATGACTTCAGGAGTTTTCACACTTTGAATAATCTTGGCCAATTTCATTTGGAGTACCAAGTCTCTGAACTACAAGATCTCCTACCACGTAGCCTCTCATCCAAAGACTCTAGTCCAATGGAAAACATTTGACAGGGGATAAGAGGGGGCCATGTGTCGCTCCACGAAGCGTTCCTGGTTGGTTGGGCAGTTAAGGGGGGTTCTCAACGGAGTCCTTAGATAGACGGTTGAGAGGGATCCTGAAGGATACGAGATCGACGATCTATGTCACTTTATAAATTAGGCATCGGGAGTGAGGTGTGCAACTTCCAACTTCCTCCTAGAGCTCCGAATATCTGAACCACGCCTGATCTATCACCTCATGCACCTAGAATTCACAGCCATGATTTACTCTAGCTTGCAGAGATATGGGGAAACTCACGTGTCCCTATGTCTTCACATTGATACTTCCGAATACACAAACTTATGAATAGTCATTGATATACGGAAACATGTCCCTCTATTCTCAATAGTCCATGTTAACTTCACGACTCCAACATTCAGGAGTTTCAGCGCTAGACCACCCCTATTCTCCCAAAGTGGGACTTTGCTGAAGTAATTAACGCAACCCCTTCCTAAGTATGATATAATGGATGAGATAAATATCCACTGGATTCCCAGATCTACAACCCTCATCAATTCGTGACTCCATCCTTTGGCTGTTTTTGAGGGTTGTGGAGTCATAAGTCCCGAAGTCCCGAAGCCAAAGTAGCTTCAATCCTTTCAGGCTTAGCGAGGGATTTCTAACCTTGGGTCATATGGGATCATATTGAGGTTCTGGGCTACACTCAAATCTTAGTCGAGACTTGATTAAGGCCATGGGTATGAGCCCTCGGTCACATGGGTGGAAATTCTGAAGGAAACACCCTTCTCCCATAGACTTGAACTTGACATTCCCGCTAAGGTAAACTCAAAATGTCGGCAAGCCTTACATTTTTTAGTTAATCCTACCCGACTCTCCTGCGGATTCACATCCCATAAATCTCTAGAGGATAAACTGAGGGAAATCAAATATCATGTAAATATAGCATTTTACAGAAGCAAATGAGCATTTCTAATAATTGTTCAAACACTGCAAGACTTAACTGTAAAGAAAGACATTCAATCATCACATCCAATGTATTACACAGAGTATGGAAATACTTATAAGAATTGGAGAATGTGAAGCGATTGCTGAAAGAGGTGCCTATTTCCACCCAACCATAGGCACAACCACTCCCGACGGATTTACCGCTGGCCACCACTGAGCTAGACCATGATGCTCTCAAAGAGATTCTTTCTCCTTGCTCCATGACAGTCAGGGATAGAGGTTACTCTCCTCCTCCCACAGGATCCTGGTAACTGATTTTCTCTACACCAAGAAAGGAGTTCTATGCGAGCACTTCCTCAGTCACTTGTCAACCTCATTTATCATCTTTTAGCGAGACCCTTCCCATGGCTTCTTACAACCAAAATGAGCTTTCTTTTCATCTTTTCTCTCAACTCCAGAGTCAAAAACATGCTCTCTTCTCTTCCAAAGATTGTTTTCTCTACTTTGCTTCCTTTTCAATCTGCCTCTGTCCCTCGAATTATTTCCTTTCTTGACTTCCTCAGCAAGTTTGCATGGGTCTGAATCCCCAACTCGTGGTCAGGCCTGGAAGCCTTATAGATGGGTACCCTGACCCATCTCCTCAATAACTCTTGAGGAGGCCTTTCAACTATCATCTTGACTGGTAATTCATTTCTGGGTTGGAGGACTATTGAGCAATTACACCTAGTAGGTACTGGTTTGGTGATGGTCATCTCAACCATTCTTGGTTTCCCTCACCATCTCTCTCATATCATCTATGGTCTATCTTAGCAAACTCCCCTCTATTAGCAGTTGTGCAACACATGTCCAATTTCTACTAATAACATAAAATTCATACATTGACCCTTTTATACAAAGGTTCATCAAATCAAACATTCACACATATTTAGCCCACCATAATCTCTTGGCCATTTATAGTTATATTTACAAACTGGGGGAAACATGGGTATTACATTTATGGCATAGAAGGTCTGCAACAACCTTATATGTAACAAATGATAGTTCTAATAACCCAAGCCATGCTCCTAACCATCTTCTTTTGTGAGAGGAAGAATGGTAAAGACCATTAATTCACCTGGGCATGCTTGGAGGAGAGGATGGATCCAATAAGTTTGAAGTGAAAGATATTTTGTGAGAGGAAGAATGGTAAATGCCATTAATTCAACCGAGCATACTTGGAGGAGAAGGTGTATCCAGTAAGTTTGAAGTGGCACCATTGGTGTTGATTATTTGGGTTGGTTTTCATTGATGTCAACCTCTGAAGCAAGTCCGATAGAAAATTTTGGTAGCCCCAACATTATGATTAAGGGACTTCAGTTTGATTGATGTATAATGGTATGAAATTTAATATATTTGCAAGACTATTCTAGATGGATAGTAAATGTCATGCCATTTCTAGTGATATGCGGAATGTCACATAACTCCTCAGTGTTAGAGAGTTATGGCCTGGTGAAGTGGAGAACCCTCATGAGTTATCTAGAAGGTTAAAGAAGTCAAATT
>ML819350.1:80778-91494 GCA_009831015.1 Picea engelmannii
GTCTACATTGAGCAACTAGAAAGATTTCAGTTATCAAAATATGAAGATTATGTTTGCATATTAAAGAAGGCCTTGTATGGTCTCAAACATGGCCCTAGATCATGGTATTCCAGACTAGACAGATACTTACAACAACAAGGGTTCGGGAAAGGAAATGAAAACAACAACCTCTACATCAAGGTAACTCAAGATAGTATTTTAATAATTGAAGTTTATGTTGATGATATTATTTTTGGAAGTGATGATGACAGGTTGAGCCAGAAATTTGCAAAGGATATGAAATTTTTTTTATAAATTTCATTACTTGGAGAACTATCCTTCTTTCTAGGTCTTCAGATATGTCAAAGCAACCAAGGAATTTTTGTTTCTCAAACCAAGTATATCAGAGAAATTCTAAAGAGGTTCAGAATGGAAGATTGCAAACCAGTCAATACTCCTATGTAAACTAGTTGCAAGTTAAGTAAAGACGATGATTCAAATTCTACATATAAGAGGCAGTATAGGTCAATGATTGGCAAATTACTTTATGTGACAACATCTAGACCAAATGTAATGCAGGCAGTTGGATAGGTGGAAAGATTTCAAGCAACACTAAAGGAATCACATGTTCTAGCAGTAAAGAGGATATTAATATATCTCAAGGGTACATAAGAGTTTGGATTATGGTATCCAAAAGGAAGGATTTATCACTTATTTCCTACACAGATGCAGATTGGGCAGGTTGCATTGATGACCGACGAAGCACCAATGGAGCATCGTTCTACTTGGGTGAGTGTTTGGTATCTTGGCTAAGAAAGAAATAGTCACCAATATCATTATCTACAGCCGAAGCAGAGTATATTGCAGGAGCAACATGTTGTACACAGGTTCTATGGATGGAACAAACTCTAACAGATATACAGGCTGAGTATGATGATCCCATTCTAATCTATTTTGATAATACAAGTGTCATCGGTATCTCAAAGAACCCGATGATGCACTCTAAGATGAAGCACATTCCGATTGAGTATCACTTTCTATGGGAACATGTTGCAGAGAATAACATCAGAGTTGAATATGTGGGAACAAAAGAACAAGTGGAAAATATCTTTACAAAATCGCTTCCAAGGGAAGCCTTTGAGTATCTTCACCAGAGACTCGGAGTAATTTCTAATCCAAAATGAATGCTTTTGAATGATTATCTTATATGTCTTAGATTTACACGAGGAAGCACCATAAAGAGGACAATTCAGGTTGGGGGAGCAATTTTAGGAAGAGTTCAGTCAAGGGGAGCAACCCCAAGGAAATTTTAGTTAGGGGGAGAAGCTCTGGATGGGAAGCTACCTTTTCCATTGATGTCAAAGGGGGATATATTTATCAGATGCAGGATAGAGAGTTAGATTCTTAGAGAGAGAGCACAGAGGCATGGTTCCAAGGGGAGCGATGGTCACAGGGGGAGCATGAGCAATATGACTTCAATATTTCATCAGAGTGTTGCCATCAATGCCAAATGGGGAGATTGTTGATTAATTGGGTTGGTTGTCATTGATGTCAACCCTTGAAGGAAGTCTGGTAGAAACTTTTGGTAGCCCCAATGGTAGGATTAAGGGACTTCAGTTTGATTGATGTATAATGGTATGAAGTTTAATATATTTGCAGGTAAGAATATTCTAGATGGATAGTACATGTCATACCATTTCCGGTGATATGTGGAACGTCACATAACTACTCATGGTTAGAGAGTTATGGCTTGGTGAAGTGGAGAACCCTCATGAGTTATCTAGAAGGTTAAAGAAGTAAAATTAATTATAGAAGCTCCTAGAAGAAGTTGACTAGTCAAGTGGGTGAAACTAGGAGTTAGTCATGGGTTAAGTTGTTGCAATAAGAAAATAATTAAAAATAGTTTAGTTGCAACTAGAAGTGGAGAATTTACTATTTGTAGCAAAGTGAGTTAGAAGTGGGTTAGCCCTAAAAGAAGGATAGTGGGTTAAGTTGGTTAGAATGTAACCCCTTGAGGAAGCTATATGAAAGTATAAATAAGAGAGAAAGGCTCTCCCATTAGCACCTATTGAATATCTATTTTGTGAAAGGTTTTTTTGGCAGGTATTATTGATAGAGAAAAGTGTGGAAGAAAAATCGCAGTAGGAAAAGTGCGGCAGAAAAATCACGGCAGGAAAAGTGCGACAGAAAAATCACGGCAGAAAAAAGTGCAGGAGAAAAACCGTGGCAAGAAAAGTGAGGAAAAAAAATTCGTGCCATAAATATCGCGACAACAGATTCACGGCAACAGGATCGTGACAGCAAAACCACAGAAGCAGAACGCTACAAGAAGAAAAAATGTATGGTTTTCATATGTGTAGTGTTGAATTTATGAATCTGGTTGAGGGTTTTCCTAGTAAATATGTTGGATGCCCTCTTGGAATTTTAGGGCTCGCTGTAGAGTTGATCTGAGGTAGATCTACTAAAGTTTAGTATTGGTTCATGTTTGATGGCTTTTGGTTGAGGAATGTTGTTGAAGTTATTAGTACAGATAGAGGTTGTATAACAGTGAGGTTCTAGCACATGGTTTGAGGTACAGACTTGTGGTATAGTGTTTGAGGTATATGTGATTAGATCATATTGGTTGATGAGTATATAGTGACAGTTTTCTCAATGAAAGATTTGACAGAATAGGTTGTGACAGTTGTTAGCGATATTTCTTGTCAAGGAGGAGGAAAGTGCAAAGAAGCGGGTGAAAACCCATTTGCCCTAAGCTCGGGGCGTGAATGCAAGAAGGCCCAGTTTTCTTGTCGATCAGGATTTCGAGGAAGAAGCGCATGGTGAACTCCCGGTGCAGGAAATCCTGAAAGGATCAGGACCATTGATCAGGAGGACATGCGGCGGACGATCCGAGCCACGGGTGGGGCCCTTCAGGATTTTCGTAGTGTCAGCGCTGAAGGCATAATCTTAGATGTCCATCCAAAAAGACACATGGTGCGCGATTATGTCATGTCGACAATCAGGAGTTCGAGGGGTAAGATCTTCTTATCCTTTCATATTTCGAAACACCGAACCCTGAAATGCCAAGAGCGCCCAGAGTTGGGCCCACAGTCATAGCACCCAGTCACAAAGGGACAGGTCTGGTAAAAAGGTGTTAGCGCACACCAGGTGGTGAGACGGGTCCAAAAGCACCGACGTCATTTCAGTTGTCTTATCCAGAGATGCACAGCGCGAGATCCTGAAATTTCATGTGGGATAAGCACGAGGTCACAACTCGAGGTCACATGGGGCGATGAAAAGGAGCTGCGCAAAAGATCAAAGCGCCCAAGTTGGTCGCAGAGAAGGATCTGCGTGGCCTCGAATTGACTTGGAGGAGTCGTGAGCATCTCTTGGAGCATTCATGGGTGTCAGGCTCCATCCTGATCCTAATGCAGTTAGTTAATGGAAATAGGGAGAGGTAGCTAAAACCTCATTTCAACCCATAAATGAAAAGCATGGAAAATTTGGCCGCGGAGGGAGGACTGTCAGCCGAAAGTTCCCTGCCATGGATTTTCTTGTGAAGACCATACCCATCTGATCTTGCGTCTGATAAAAGAATGCCAGTGCAACCTAACAGAAGAAGTTGCAGACGACAAGCCTTGAATGACTAGACACGCTGCTGCTAGGCGAATTTTCTGAGTATATAGACTCAGTCTTTATTTTTTGTAATCTATCGATGATTAAGCAAAGCTCCTGATTGTAAAGTTTTAGCACAGACTCTAGTTCTCTGGTTATGTATTGGTATGTAAGATTTCTTGTTTAATGACAGAAAGTCTTCTCACTCCATCTGGTTTTCATCTCATACTGAGAGAGTTCGTGATCGACTGATTCGTGCGAATAATTGCAATTGTGTTATGATAGAGGGTTTATCGTGGCATTGTTGTATTCTCCAGCTTTCTGCAGCTGAATGTAAGAAGATCTTGTGTTTAGATGTTTTCCTCTACAGTCTGTTAGGAACCTGATGTTAACAACAGACCTCTGCTTTTCTCTTAGACAAGTCTTCCCCCTACTCACCCTTACTACAACTTACTGTCTGAAGTTTATCTAAGACCTCACTTGCCCGTGCATGCTTGGCCTAGTTTTGGAGTTAGAACCACATTGTGTTGAGTTAGCTTCCATTCCATCACCCTACTAAACAAATCGTGACATAAGTGATGGGCGTCAGGCTTTGCTCCTGCTAGAAATCTAGGAGTGACTTCCGACGCTAACATTTCTGGCGCCGTTGCCGGGGACGAAGTTGAAGATTTTCCCTGGGTAAAATGACAACGAGCTTCTGATTCTGAAGGTGCATCAGATATCAGAACCCTTGAAGATTGCACTTGCACCTGGCGAATCCTGTGAGGTCATTACACCTGGCAATTCCTCTGTTGCAGTGCCTCTGGCTACACCTGGTAGCACTTAGGAGACACAAAGCTCAGTTCCGGTCTTTGATGGTGAACGGAGATTGGACACACTCGTTATGAATAGAATTCACCTGGAAACTCCACATTTAAAGACTCCACCGGAGGGGATTCTATTGACAGAAGGAGGTCCATGTTGAAGGGAAAGACCAGGTATCAGTTTATGAGCGTGCTGCATGAAGTTCTGTATTTCTTTGTCAGCTCATTCTTCTCTTTCCCTTCATTTATAGAGAATTTTTTCCTCGCTTTGTACATTCTGATGTCCTTGATCCTCCCCTTATCCAATCAGCCTTGGAAGAAGAAAGCATACCCTCTTCTTGTGTTGTAAATACTGATCTTGTGCCTTCACCTCTGCCTATCCTTAAAGATGAGATTTGTATCACACCTCCTCTTCGAGTTGAATGCCCTTGTAGTCATGAGGAGGTTGAGGATAATTCGTAGTCTTCTCGGACCTTGTTACCCCCTGTTTTTCCTACTGAGCCCTCCCAGCCTCTTGTTGAATCCCATGATCAACCCACTGCTTTCCAAGTCAAAATCAGAAATAGGTTGTTTAAACCTCTGAGATTTCCATATCACCTTAACCCCTACCCTCATGATTTCTTTGAGTATCTTCCTCGATTTTCTGGGGAAGGTCATGTTACAGCTGAGAAGCATATGGAGGCCTTTGAGACCCTTATTGATCAGTTTGAGATCATTCACGAGGATGTTCTCACGTTCCCTGTCTAGAAATGCTGCAACGTGGTTTAGATGTCTGGAGACCGGTTCTATTGGTTCCTGGACCGAACTATACCATGCTTTTTTAAAAGGTTGGGGTGAGAACAAGTCCCTTGATCAATATTGGTCCAAGTTTAATGCCTTGAGGAGAGGAGAAGATGAAGCCTTGGTTATTTTCAACAGAATATTTTTTAGTGCTTATCATAGCATGCCTGTAGAGATCAGACTCACAGAGACTGCTGCTATGGTGTACTATATCATGGCTCAGCATCTAGAGCTAGTCTTCCTCCTAAGAGAGAGGAAATCCTCATCATTGATACATCTGTTTGAGGATGCTATAGAGGTTGAAGAAAACATCAGGGCTATCAGGTGGACTCATAAGCAGGCATATTTGCATATACAGGAGGAAGAAGACTATTAGTTTGTTTCAGAATCCGAACAAGGATATAGCAATAATGGATCAGATCTGGAACAAGAACCCAGAGGTGGTCATTATGATCTAGATCTTGCCGCTCCTTTTTTTGAATATCATCTTTCTGGGGTAGAAGCTGCAGCTGCAGAAGATCTAGAGTGGTTTTTCAAGGAGGGAGAGGGACATTCTTTTGTGAGCAGAGAATTTTTTGCAGAGGAGAATCCCGGTCTTTTGAAGTGGCCGGGGTTTTGTCATATTCCTCACAATCCAGTGGTCATACACATGGAGTCCTACATTTCATATTTTTTGAAATGTTCTAATAACATTAGTCCACCAATACTCACAGGTGAGTATTGTCTTGCGAAAGATTTCCAAGACCACATTATAGAGCATGTTCCTTTATTAATTAAGGAAAGGCCATGGGTGGAAATCAACTCTACTATGCTTGCAGGAAGCACAGAGCAGCATAAAGAGGAAGGAAGACAACTCATCTCCTTTTCAGAGCCTGTTTGTGGGCAAGTGTCATATGGCATTGGCCAGCCTGCATCTGTCCTCCACCCACTTGTGCACTCTGAAGGCAGCGAAGAGGATTTTCCAGTCTTCAAGGCAGATGCTCTGAGCAACTCTTTTGAAGAGATTATTGAAGATTTCTTAGATGCGTTGGCATCTGCCCCCGATGAGCCTGTCGTCTCAGATTTAAGCAAAGAAGCCATTGTGGAAGAGGATTGTTCTTTCTTCCTTCACCAGATTTCCCATGATGTATTTACATTTGGGATTGAAGAGAAGGATCGGGAGACCGTTCCCTTTTTACAAGATGGGGGAGTGCAAGAAGAAGCAGAAGAGAAACTGAGCTCACATTTCATTGTCTATTTAGAGCCAGTTAGTGAGCAGCCACCGCCTGAGATCAGTGAGCCTCCGACAGTTGTTCACTCACCTATGCTTATCAGGAATATTCAGCCACAGGAGAACAGTTGTGTAGCAGAGAAGGCTGCCTATTGCCAATTTTCTAGAATTGTCCACTCATTCTATGACCCTGTCAACAAATACATGGAGTGGAATTTCCTTCATGCCTTGGAGCCACCCACCTTCATCTTCACGACATCCCTAGAAGATGAATTAAAGGATTTAACCTTTCTGATCTCTTGGTTACATCGTATGTTATCCATCATCTACAGAAGGAAGGGGCTTCTATTCAGGAAGCTGCTTGGATGGCTATGGTGGAAGTTTTCTTTCACCTAGCCCCATGTAAAAAAATTTATTAGCTTAGGACTGTACATAAATAATCTCCTTGGAGTGTCTATGTCTAGTTTTTTTGGTTTTTTACTTTTCGGCATATATTTCTCAGCAGGAGGTTTGAGCTCGACTCCATAGCCCAACAACAAGGCACTGGATCTGCAAAAAGAGTCCTTAGAGCATCACAGGGATGACTCTATCCCCCATGGAGCCTAATGTTAGCGATATTTCTTGTCAAGTAGGAGGAAAGTGCAAAAAAGCGGGTGAAAACCCATTTGCCCTAAGCTCGGGGCGTGAATGCAAGAAGGCCCAGTTTTCTTGTCGATCAGGATTTCGAGGAAGAAGCGAATCGTGAACTCCCAGTGCAGGAAATCCCGAAAGGATCAGGACCATTGATCAGGAGGACATGCAGTGCACGATCTGAGCCACGGGTGGGGCCCTTACGGATTTTTGTAGTGTCAGTGCTAAAGGCGTAATCTTAGATGTCCATCCAAAAAGACGCGTGGTGCGCGATTATGTCATGTTGGCAATCGGGAGTTCGAGGGGTAAGCTCTTCTTATCTTTTCATATTTCGAAACCCCGAACCCCGAAACGCCAAGAGCGCCCAGAGTCGGGCCCATGGTCATAACGCCCAGTCACAAAGGGACAAGTCTGGTAAAAAGGCGTTAGCACACACCAGGTGGTGAGACGGGTCCAAAAGCATCGACGTCATTTCATTCATGTGATCCAGAGATGCACAGCGCGAGATCCCAAAATTTCATGTGGGATAAGCACGAGGTCACAACTCGAGGTCATGTGGGGCGATGAAAAGGAGTTGCGCAAAAGATCAAAGCGCCTGAGTTGGTCACAGAGAAGGATCTGCGTGGCATCGAATTGACTTGTAGGAGTCATGAGTGTCTCTTGGAGCATTCATGGGTGTCAGGCTCCATCCCTATCCCAATGCAGTTAGTTAATGGAAATAGGGAGAGGTAGCTGAAACCTCATTTCAACCCATAAATGAAAAGCATGGAAAATTTGGCCGCGGAGGGAGGACTGTTAGCCGAAAGTTCCCTTCCATGGATTTTCTTATGAAGACCATACCTATCTGATATTGCGTCTGACAAAAGAATGTCAGTGCAGCCTGACAGAAGAAGTTGCAGACGGCAAGCCTTGAATGACTAGACATGCCGCTGCTAGGCGAATTTTCTGAGTATATAGACTCAGTCTTTATTTTTTGTAATCTATCGATGGTTGAGCAAAGCTCCCGATTGTAAAGTTTTAGCACAGACTCTAGTTCTCTGGTTATGTATTGGTATGTAATATTTCTTGTTTAATGACAGACAATCTTCTCACTCCATCTGGTTTTCATCTCATACTGAGAGAGTTTGTGATCGATTGATTCGTGCAAATAATTGCAATTGTGTTATGATAGAGGATTTATCATGGCATTGTTGTATTCTCTAGCTTTCTGCAGCTGAATGTAAGAAGATCTTGCGTTTAGATGTTTTCCTCTACAGTCTGTTAGAAACCTGATGTTAACAACAGACCTCTGCTTTTCTCTTAGACAAGTCTTCCCCCTACTCACCCTTACTACAACTTACTGTCTGAAGTTTACCTAAGACCTCACTTGCCTGTGCATGCTTGGCCTAGTTTTGGAGTTAGAACCACATTGTGTTGAGTTAGCTTCCATTCGATCACCCTACTAAACAAATCGTGACATAACTGATGGGCGTCGGACTCTGCTCCTACTAGAAATCCAGGAGTGACTTCCGATGCTAACAACAGTGACATATTCAGTTTCTACATTTGGCACTTATATTTCAGGGCGGTTGGACGGGGCAAGGATAGGTGGTTGTATCCACCTTCCAGTTGTATCCAAAGAACATAGGGGGTTGTAGCCCCCTTCTGGTTGTAGCTAGAGAATTGACGAGTTGGAGCTTCCCTCAGGTTATAGCCTAAAAATAGGGGGTCAGAGATTCCTTCCAGTTGTAGCTGGAAAATAAAGGAAGTTGGTGCTTCCAATGAATGTAATTCTTAAAGACAAATAAGAAAAAGCATTATTTGGTTTTCTCCCACATTGGGTTTCCATGTAAAAAATATTGGTGTACTGTGTATGTGTATGATTGTTCATTTTTTCATGGCTTATTTACTCTGCACTTATTGGATGATACTGCTATATTGATCATAAATATAATTAACACTTTCATACTATGGTTAAAAGGATTACAAATCTCTATTACTGATTCACCCCCCCTCTTAGTAATCCAACAACCGGGACAACTAGAATTGGCACATCCCCAACACAATTCAACTTTGGCATTAAATATGGATAAAAATGGGACTCCCAAGTTATGGACCTCCATCGACACTACCTTAGGAAGGGACTTGAAGGATTGTTCACTATGGAATTGGATTTTATTTTTATAGTTCTTGGCAACTAGGTATCTGACATCTAAAACACGAAGGTTTCCTCTTTTTTCAACTTAAAACTAAAACTGAATTCTACACAATAGTGAAGTATAATGACAACAACCTACACACAAAGTTAAAACCAAAACCCTGTGCCATCCCAAAATTTACACACATAGATCCCACTGATGTCAAGTACTTTTCTTGTATAAAATGTTAGGAATCAAATACATAATAGTTTTATCGCTTTATTGCAATAGTTTGAGTACATGGTTACACAAAGTGAATGAATATCTTTGTATATGAAGCCAAAGAAGATGAAAAGAGAAGATACAAATATTTGCATATAAAAAGAATGAATTGATGGACCCAAATTTCTATAATAACGACAAGATAAATGTAACTACACCCAAGAGAACACCAACCAGATTAGCATGAATCTTGATGGACCTCTCTACTGCATCATATGCAATCCCTATTCTTCAAAAATACTTCAAAAATTTACTAACCATAAGATATGAACCACTGACTGAATGAGAGAAGGAAAGAAAGATCACGAAAGAAAATAAGGCATAACAACAGGGAAGTAACCTCTTCACAAAGGTGTATAAATTTGAAAGAAAAACTAGAAATGTGATGAGAATAGGAACAAGGGAGTAACCAAATGCAATATAAATGAAAAACAAGGCACACCGTTACTATAAATCTTGAAATGCAAATGGTGAAAAATTATTGAAAGCAAAATTGAAAATCAATCACAATGGAGGGGAAGGAATCACCCACCTACAATATACAAAACAATCTATAAAGAGTGTAAAACTTTAAATGCAATGTTGATTTTGAGTTGGCTAGTCCCAACTTAAGGCTCAAATGCAACTCTACTTGTTAGGAAGCCAGGTTCTCACTATGGTTTGTGAGGTTCCCACGATTGATTCAAAAGTTTCAATTATCACAGTCTATATGCTTAGGATTTTTCTCAGAGACCTTGACAATATCATACTCTGGTAGGCCACTCCAGGTGACCTCTATTGCTTTTGCATTGTTTTCACTTGACTACTTCCCAACTTTATCTGTATAGCTTGTTGTGATTGATTCCCAAATATCAAAACCAAGGGCCTACAAATATATCCTCATTCTTATACTCCATGTTGCATAGTTTTTTTTTTTTTCATCGAACAAAGGATATCTATTTGTAAGGATACCTTTATTACAATCCATATGTTCTCAATATCTACCTTCCATTGATTAAATTGTTTCTAAAGAAACATGCTTTGATACCAATTGTTGAACTTATTCTTATACTGAGGGGGGGCGAATCAATATAATATATATTTTTTCTTTATTTAACCATTCATCAATTATTCATTAGATGAGAAACAGTAATCACATACAAACTCAAATCGCAATGCACAGAGTTTAACGTTGAAACCCTTGTGGGAGAAAACCACAAAAAATTATCTTTATAAATGTTTGTAGGCACCAACCTACTATTACAAACATTGTAGGAACCAACCTACTATTACAAATATTGTAGGCACCAACCTACTAGAGACACCAATCTCCTTAGCTGAG
>ML819351.1:0-11833 GCA_009831015.1 Picea engelmannii
AAATGAGTTTTCCAGGTTTTATTTAAATCTATATTTTGTAGATATTGTATATTTTGTGAATAAGTTATATTGCAGTTAGTAATTAAAAAGTTAGTTAGAGTTAGTATAGTAGTAATTAGTAGATTGTGTTTATTGAATAATTAGTTTATTAGTTAGTTTTGTTTGTTTTATTTATTGTTAGTTAGTTTAGTTAGTTTTATTTAGTTTTAGTTAGATTAGTTAGTTTAGATTAGTTTTCTCTTTGGTTTTCTTAGGACCTTAGATCGGCTAACAGAGCCGCTAAACCCGTCAGGGTGGTTCATTCCAAACGGCTTGGGTTATTAGACAACCCCATACCAGTTCCACTCTCTCAGTTGACGTATGGTCGATTTCGTCCCTCAACAAATGGCGCTAGAAGGAGGGCCTGAACTTAATTAATGGCACGAGGTGGTCGCAAGACTCCTCCCCCCCCTAATCGATCACCTATAGTGACCAGAATCCATTCACACGATAATATTCCCCTTCAAAAAACAACTACTTCAACCGACGATCCACAGATCACAGTTGAGCCAGCAACCCCTAATCCTACAGGTGGTGACATACAAGAGATTGTCCGTCAATCTCTTATTAAAACACATAGTGCCTTAGCCCGTCTTAGGCAACCAAACCATCCATGGGGTCAACCTTTGGACTTCTCTGATATCAGAGACCAATTAGGTGACACTAACCTCACTGTGAATCCCACAGATCCAATCACAAATCCTGCTACAGGAGGATCTGGGATACCTCCTTCACCACCTCCATCATCTCCTTCCTCTTCTAGAGGAGATTACTCGTCAGATGAAGGCAATTCACCTTCTCAACCTTCCACACCCACTACCCCAATGGAAAATCAGAACAACCCTGCTAGACCCTAGCTTGATTAGGATGTTGTAGCTGTACCTGGAACCCAACACCCTTTACCTAAACATCTGGAGAAATGGCTTCCCAAGTTTGACCTTGACTCAAAACAGATAGTTGAAGATCATATTAAAAAAATTATGTTAGCCATTAGACTCCGCAATGTTGAACATGAAGATGTTGTCTATAGGTTGTTCCCTTATACTTTTGAGGGTAATGCATCCACTTGGTACTTTGCCCAACAACCCCATACCATCGTGTCTTGGGAAAAGTTTGAGTCATGCTTTTTGGAAAAGTTCGGAGACGGTAAACCTCCAGAAGTCTTAGTCATGGATCTTTCTAGCTTAAGAATGAACCCAAAAGAAAAAGTTAAAGACTTTAATCAAAGATTCTTAACGCTTAAAAACCAAATCCCTGCAGATTCTATGCCTGCTGAGAGTCTTATAATAGCCTACTACACTAAATATTTACATCAAAGTATAGCCATTTGGGTTAAACGATCCAAGAAATCCACGTTGTTAGAGGCCTTCGAGGAGGCCAGCCAGATTGAAAAAGACATACTTAGTCTTAAAGACTCTTCTAGCAATGATACCGAGACTAGTTCTTCTTCCAAAAAGAAGATTGAAATTCTCCCCAGACCTACTCAAAGTAAAACACAACCTGAAAACTCTGATTTGGAAAATTTAACTAAAGTTGTTCAAAAACTGTCGAATCAAGTTATAGACTTAAAAAGATCGACTGAAGAAGCTTCCTCGAGTAAAGGACCCTACAAACCCCCTTTCTGAAAGTCGTTTCCTACCAACAGACCTAATCCACCCCTCGAAGGCTTAAACCTAGAAAGTTTGCAATGTGCCCTTCAAACAATTCTAGAAGCCCAAGATAACTTGATACCCCCTGAGATCCCTCAGGAGGTAGTTGAACAAGAAACAGTTCAAGAAGAAGAGTCTTCTCCAAACATCTTTGGACACTTCTCAGACAACATCTTTCAAGCTAACTTCGAGACTGTTCACCCTTATAATACTAGGAGTAAGACATCATCTTTCATGGTAACTTCGAGACTGTTCACCCTTATAATACTAGGAGTAAGACAACAAACACGCCTTCCACCGAGAACACCACAACTTTGCCTCCGAAGCCATCTAAATCAGCAGAAACTAAACAGAGTAATGTCAGCCCCAACTTAGATTATGATGTTGTTGAAGATAGTAAAAAGTTAAGGGCTAACATTTCTATTTATGAGTTATTGAATTTTCCATTTCTTCTTCAAAAAATGTTGCAAAATATTTCAGAGAACGACAAAAATGGTAATTCAATTGGTAACAAGGTTGCGCAAAGAAAATTTCCGAAGAAGACTTCCACTAAAAATAATCCTGATCCTCAAGATAAAGGAAGCCTTCCTGTAGTTCCTGTAAATAATGTAAATAATGTATATAAAGTAGCATTATAAATTGCAAGTAAGAAACCACAAGCTATTACTCCTAGCACTCGCAAAAATGTACCTCCTTTTCTTTTAACTTTCGAGATTTTCAACAGAAATGTGCATAATTGTATGGTGGACTCAGGAGCATCATCCAATGTGATGCCTTGGTCTGTCTGCCAAAAGATCAACACTGAAGTGGAACCATCTACTTTAAAAATCATACAACTTGATCGGAAAAATGTTAAAGTTATAGGCGAACTAAAAAATGTATTGATTAGATTATCATCTAACCCAAAGGTTCATCAGGTTATTGATATAATCGTTGTGGATATTCTAGAAGTGTATGGTCTTTTTTTAAGCAGGGATTGGTCGGAGAAGCTACATGGTTACTTCGCGACAAACTGGTCTCACTTATGGCTTCCAGAGAACGGTAAGCCTAACAAGATCAGGGTGAATCGTGAGCACTACCTTAAGTTCATGGTCACAGATTTGAACGATCCCAACGAACCATATACACCTTCTGATGGTCCACCCAAAGTCCAAGGGATGGACACCTTCTTCGGCAATTTCATGGCCGAGGTTTCACCTATCATCAATCCAGAACAACCGTCCAAGATTGTAGCATATATGCAACCAACAGCTTCTATGCAACAGTCCCATGAGCCCGATGGAAATCAAATTTGGTCTCTATATTTCAATGGTTCTAAGTCTAAAGAAGGAGCTAGAGCAGGCTGCATCATTATCGATCTGGAAGGTAACAAGACATTAATGACTTATAGACTAGAATTTGAATGTACTAACAATACTACAGAATACGAGGCTTTACTACAAGGTCTCAGAAAATCTCTGGATATGAACATTCAAAATCTGGTTGTATCTGGCGACTCTGAAATAGTGGTTAGACAGGTAAGAGATTCTATACACTATCTTTCCCCGCATCTCAAAAGTTACCAGTCTGAGGTATGGAGTTTAATGATAATTTTTCTACTTTCAATATAAATTCCATTCCTAGACTAAATAATGTTGAAGCAGACCTATTAGCTAATGTAGCCTCTAAACTTCTTCCTGTAGAAGGCTTGTCCCCAGACGCATTCTCCGTTGAGCTATTGTTTCGACCATCTGTTCCTAACAATATCACAAACTGGAGAGTATTTGACGATGATCAGCATATCATTAACTTTCTGCACATGGAAGAAACCTTTCAAGGCACGATGATAGATGAACGCACGCACGACGACAATTTGCACGATTTTACGGTAATACCTAATCCGAAATATCCTGAAGCACTATCGGACATGGTAAATTCCATACCCAAATCCATAGTTAGATTAGAGAAGTTTTATGATTTTGAAGATAAATTTAAAAAGACGGTCAATTGTAAAACCAATAGTTCCTCGTTGGCTTATGAAAAAGTGAACTTAGGAACTAATGAAAATCCTCAGTGCATTAACCTAGGCTTGGGATGTTCTAGACAAGAAAAAACTACTTTTGTTAAATTATTTAAAGAATTTAAGGATGTCTTTGCATGGATGTATGATGATCTCAAAACGTTCGACCCTAATATCATACAGCATGTCATCCCGATGAAACCCCAAACCTTACCCTTCCAACAGAAACTGAGGAAAATGCATCCTAAACTAGAACCAACCATCCAAAAAGAATTGAATAAACTCCTAAGTGCTAAAATAATTTTTCCTGTTAGGCACACTCAATGGGTGTCCAACCTTGTCCCAGTTCGGAAGAAAAACAGGGAAATCCGACTCTGCGTCGATTTCTGAAACCTCAATAGAGCGTCTGACAAAGACAACTATCCTGTCCCACCCATGGAACAGATCCTTCAACAAGTATCCGGTTCCGAGAGGCTATCCTTGTTAGATGGTTTCTCTGGATACAACCAAGTCTTGATGTCTCCGCCAGACCAACTCAAAACTACCTTCCGTACTCCGTGGGGCACTTATGCTTATCGCAAAATTCCCTTTGGATTGATTAATGCTGGTGCTACCTTTCAGACAACAATGGACATTTCTTTCCGAGGCTTAATCAATCAGTCCATTGTAGTTTACTTAGATGATGTGACCGTTTATTCTAAAAATAAAGACGATCATAGAGCTCACTTACGAGCTGTTCTGCTACGATGTCGTAAATACAACATCTCCTTGAACCCCAAAAAGTCTATCTTTGCAGTAGAACATGGTAAACTCCTAGGATTCATTGTGTCTAGTGATGGGATGATTATTGACCCTGAAAGGACTCAAGTCATCGCTAAACTTCCCCCTCCTACATCCAAAAAATCCATGCAGTCTTTCTTAGGCCAAATTAACTTCGTGAGGAGATTTGTCCCCAGTTTCTCCGAAATGGTCAGGCCTCTACAGAACCTGATTAAGAAAGACACCCAGTACCTTTGGGGACCCATAGAAAATCAAGATTTTGATGCCATAAAGAAGGCCATAATAGACACTATGTCTCTCATGAGCCCTAACTTCTCTCAATATTTTACACTCTATACTTTTGCCTCTGACCATTCCTATGCCGCCGTCCTAACTCAGAAGAATGTCGATAACAACGAAGTACCCATCACCTTTATGAGCTATGCTTTCAAAGGTGTTGAACTTAACTACCCAGCGGTTGATCGGCAAGCCTACGCTATTTTCAAAGCAGTTAAGCATTTCCGGTCCTATCTTTTGAAGTCAAGGAAGAAAGTCATTGTCCCCTACCCTGCCGTAAGGAACTTGTTAGTGTAGAAGGAGTTAGAAGAAAAAAGAGCTAACCGGGTCACCTCCTTGCAGGAGTATGAATTGGAAATCACCCCAGCTTAGATTGTGAGATTCCAAGGGTTGTGTAAGTTGGTTGTTAATTCGGAAACAGGACAGCAAGAAGATAGTGATATGTCAAACCTAGGACAAAGAGATCAAAGTTTGATCTGTTGTGCACAAAACCTCGTTAGTCCCTGGTACGGCGATATTAGATTATGTCTTGAACATGGGTCAACACCCCATCACCTTGACCCCACCAAGAGAAGAGCGTTAAGACTAAAGTCTACCTCCTTTCATCTAGTTAACGGTGTATTGTTTCTTCAGAATTTTGACGGTGTACTGATGCGTTGTCTCGAGAAAGATGAAGCAGAAAAATTCTTTCTCGAGTTGCATGCAGGAAAAGCTGGTGGTCACTTTGGTGGTGATACCACTGCTCATAAGGTCTTAAGAGCTGGTTATTACTGGCCTACACTTTTTAGGGATGCCCATGCCTTGCGTCATAAATGTATCATCTGTCAGAAAGCATCAGGACGGTTGCAAAAACCAGCCTTTCCCTTGCAACCCGTTTCAGTAGATTCTCCTTTCCAGCAATGGGGCCTTGATATCATAGGTCTAGTTAACCCTCCATCCTCACAACAACACAAGTATATTGTGACAGCCACAGATTAATTTACTCGATGGTCTGAAGCTGCTGCACTAAGAACTGTCAACACCAGTCAGGTAATATCTTTTCTAAACTCGAATATTATTACTCGTTTCGGTATCCCTAACTGTCTAGTCTTTGACAACGTTTCATACTTTTCTTCTCTTGAGATGACTGAGTTTTCTTTGGAGAAAGGAATTAAGCTAAAGTACTCTACTAGTTACTACCCCCAGGGCAACAGATTAGCAAAATCAACAAACAAGAACTTGATCAAAATTATCAAGAGAACGGTGGTTGAAAATCACAAGAATTGGCACAATGCACTACTGAACGCACTATGGGATGATAGGGTAATGCCAAAAGTTGCTATAGGTAACTTCCCCCTTTTTTCTCATTTATGGCAGAGAAGCAATTCTGCCACCTCACATTCTTCTTCCTTCGCTTCAGTTTTCACAGAAGGTCCAAGAAGAAGATTGTCCCCCTCTAGAAAACTGAATTAACGCTTTGATGAAGCTAGAAGAGGTAAGAGCCCAAGCTAAGCATAAGTTGGATCAACATCAACAATTTGTTAAAATCTGGTTCAATTCTAATTCTTCTTCTGATAGGATTTTATAAGTAGGCGATCTCGTCTTAAAATGGGACAAACCACACGAAGGAAAGGGTGAGCACACAAAATTTCAAAACTTATGGCTTGGACCATTTTTAATTGCTGAAAAGTTGGGTCCTAGTTATTTTCGATTGCAGAATCTCGAAGGGCAGCTTGACACCTATTCAGTGAATGGCCAAGCCCTGAAAAGATACTTTGTTTGATAAATACCCTTGTATATTATGTAAATATTTCATTTTTTTTTGCATTTTCGTTTGCTTTCTGTTTTGATTTTGATTTCAATTTATCAGTTTGTGTTTTTTGAAAAATACACATACCTGTACACTGAGATATTCAAACCAAGACGATAGAAAACTTTATTCACTGAAATAACTTCTGAAAAATTTGTACAAACATCAATGGTATATCTCTGAAATTGATATCTATGTTGGAAAATTTTGTTGTTTGAAAGAAGTTTACTGATTTCAATCTCTGAGCAAATTTTGTCATGATCATCTATTATCTTTTTACGCTGTCCCTTTTCTGTAAAGGAATGACTAAGAAGATGTATCCCTGTCATAGGAAGTTGTTTTTATAAATAAAACATCTCTGGAGCTAAATAAATGACAGTTCTAAAAAAAATTCTGATGAGGTCTGAAAAAATATGTTAAAATATCAAGATTTTCAGCGTCACCCCGCTCAGCTATATATCTATAAAAGAAAAACAAAATAAATTATGAATAAGAGCTGTGGGAAGTGTTTGTAAACCTGTTGGGATGTTGAACAGGTCTGTTGGGAGCGGGTAAATGCATGCATGGAACCAAGACAACTTCACCGGGGTACTGAACAAGCTCGCTGGCAGCGAAGCAATGTCGGGTACATGAAAATTCGTAAAAAAAAAACCTCTTTAATGTCCTTTATTCTGATCCAGAACTTCTTGATAGGATACAGATGTCAGAGTGGGTTAAATGGAAACCTTGTTGAGGCTATGGATGCCTGCTGGCAGCAGTGGCTATACCAACAGTATTGGATATTTTATCTTTAATATCGTGACATGTTGATCTTAAGACTGTTATTGGTTTTCATCTTTTAAAACACTGCTGGAAAATATGATTAACGATGATGTTTGTATAATTTTTTGGTTGTTATTTTTGAGTTGAAATTTTCTTCACTGTCCTAATCTGAATTTGTTACTTTTTACAGAGATAACTGCTTCTACCAGTGTGTCGCCATTGTTGGCAGCCAATTCACTTTTTTCTATTATCCTATAGGCTGCCTACACCTATGTCTTGCAAACATCAAGTTTTGTCGCAATTTTCAAATAGACGACATTTTCATTTCTTGTGACATTTGCACATTTGTCTTCATTAAGTTTTCATGACTCTAAGCGTGAAAAATTCTCCTTTTGAGGTCACATTTCGATCACTATCTGAACTCTCATGATCTTTTTATCGATATGCCTACTGCGCTTGCCTTTTTTTTATCGTTATGTGGCTCGAAGAACTTTCGAACTATGCTCATTGGATATTCTTATGTTGATTGTATAACTTGGTTTTATTGAGTTTGTAAGGCATTAAGCATTTGGATTTACACTTTTTATGACTTGCCTGATCTTTGATTCTGCATAGGGGTTATGATTAATTTTGTTTATATATATGATATAATCCTTATGTCAATCTTTTTATAACTTTTGGCTTGTCAACTATATGAATATCGTTTCGCACCTTGGCTAAACTTTTGATTATATACATTGGCGCGTATTGTTATACACCTTTGATTTTATTAGTTGTACACATGATTTGATGGTTGAACTATTATTATGGATTGAACAACCATGTAAATCAGTGGTTGTACTTGGGTAATGAATGTTATGCATGACAGACTCCACCAACTTTGCATGCTCGCATTTATGCTTATCCCTTTTGGCTCGTTCATTGTTGTTGGTTTGGGTAGCTCTGTTACTGTTTGTGTTGGTGAATTCAAACCCTTCCCTTACCATGCATTCATCTCCATGGAACCAGTCGTGAGAGTTGAGCCCAATGGAAGCCAGGCCCTGTTAATGTTTGACAATGCTCGCCAAGATTTGGAAGACAGTGGATGGCTTATCTTCGTGAAACGGTTCGAGGGTTTTAACCTTTGTGTAGCACGACAGTTTGCCATGACCTTCGATGGCTGTCGAGCCAAGGTAGGCGATGTACAGTTAGAGATTGATGAACAGTTTATCAGCTCAGCTACAGGGTTATCTACTTCGGGACAACGTTGGTTTAAGAATTGCAAGGTTGAGGAAGTGTCGTGGAGATTGATTTTTCTATCCCGCAAAGTCACCTCTTGTGATAGAGGTATGCCTATATCTGCACTTAAACCATGATGGCATGATACTTTGATGATAATCAAGTAGTTCGTGACCTGCGAAGGTTGATATGGACTTGTGTTCCTTTACCACCTGCGTCTGCTGATGATTTTTATAGGGTATCCTCTAAACATGTCGTTTTACTTTCATCGGAGCCTGTATAAAATGTCTAAAAAATTTAAGAGGCACAAGGCTGACAACAGCCTGTTCCACCATGGGCTTATTAAGCTCATCATTGTTTATTATTTGAATTTTCATGGTGATAGTTGGAAGTCTTTCATCGCCCTTAATGGCTTTGAAGACATCGACCCTGCACAGGTTGATAAACATGTGGTAATTGAAACAAAGGCCTAACCGTCGGTACCCTTGCACCTCCTACTGCCTAAACCCTCGGCCTACCCTCTTGTTGACTTACTCGAAACTGTAACTAAAAGCGCAGAGGTTATTAAAAATCCTATGAGCAAAAATCCCAAGGCAAACCTTACTGCAAATGCTAAAGGGAAAAGGAATGCCCGACTCATTTCGAGAATGGCGCGAAACAAACCAAAACCCTCTGCCGAGTCAAACCCTATCATCCTAAGTGAGGACTATGATTCTGATGTTGAGCGATTTTTGGCCAGCGAGTACCCCTACTCGCAAGGTTTATGTCCCGAACCCTCTTATGACTTTGTATCAAACCTACCCCCTGCCTAAAGGATGACCATAACTACCCGGGTATTAAGTTGCCTCGTGAAACCCTCGGTCATTTTCCCGAACCCTCGCCTGCTCTGTCTAAACCCACACAGTCACCCTATGACCAATGCAATTCATGGTTAGAGCAATATTATATTGATGTTCCTATACTCCAATTAAAGATTCAATCATTGGAAGACCAGATTACAGTGCTAACCAGTCAAAAATCCAAGCTACAAACAACAGATAAAAAGCAAAGACAATCGGCTCCATCCTGTTCAAAAACATGGAATCAGCCACGGCTATTGTAAATTCCAAGCTGGCATAATCAAGCAGTCTTGTCGCTACACAGGTATGGTTTTGACATCGTTTCATTTTGTAAATAATCTAGGTTGATGTAATGGTTTGAATTTAGTTTTTAATAGCTCTGTTTACATCTTGAATAGCTCTGTTATAATTGTGTGCATTCTATATATAGATTTGCTTTGAATAAAAAGAAATTGCGATTCGATATGCGATTTGATCATTCCCAGTATAACAATCGATATATTTTGATTGGATTTGAGTGGTCTGTGATTAGATTTGATTGATTGGTTTGCCTTATTAAGTTGACAAAATTAATAGTTTTTCTTCGAATGAATTGGCTTGGTGTCTACTCTGAACTACAAGTTTTCATGATTACGATCATGTTGGATTTGATCTCGTTATGGTTCGGACGCTCTGATTGGTAAATTATTTCAAAGAGTCTGTTGGTTACGATATGCTCTATCATGTGATTTTCAAAAATCGTGGATATTGCTCTGCTCAGTTTTAATTTGGGAAATAAAGACTCTGTTGTTACAAAAACGATATGCTCATGTAAGCTGATGCTAGTAATATTCATGCCCAAATCGTGGGATAGTTTCAATTCACGATGATTATGTTAAGACTCCTTGTTGTTTGATTCTCTTAAATCGAATTCAGTTGATTCTATTATTCTCATGAGTTAGATTCACATCGTGAAGTGCTGCTCTGTTTGTTTTTAACTTGCAAACGAATTGGTCAATATTTGTTGTCTCTTTCGAATCTTGTGATAATGCATTTTAAACAAATAATTTCGATCAAAGGAAATCGATATTGTCTACCCAGTTTACTAAAAACAAATGATCATATAATTCCTGTGAACCCTATTGCCAGCTGAGTGATTTCATCACGTTTTCATTACGCACTAGTGTTGATTTAATTCGTTTATGGTATGAATCTGTTTGCTATATCGTTACAGCTATAACGATTGGAAAATGATTTTGTTGGATTGGATTGTATATCTTGTTTAACAATCGCATATGATATGTTTGATTATCGGTTTCAATTAGATATGAAACAATCTTATGACTGTCCGATTATAACTCTGTGGACTCGATTTTGTGGTGACAAAGAACATAGTATTCCTATCTTTGTATTCGGTTGAATCATTTTTGGTCCTGTTTAATTTTGAATGATATAACCATTCCAATATCAATGATTCGTTTTTAAATGGTTATTGGAAGATAATTGGATTTAATTCTTTTTAAAGATTTTGAAATGATTCTGATGTTGATTATGTATCTTATTTTAGACTAGCTACAGAATCAGATGATTCTGTAGCTAGTCTATGGAATTTAATTTTTATCATTTTATTAATAAAAGAGTCTTCTAACTTGTATATTTTGGATCCTTTTCAGGTGAATTCGAATTGCATGGGATTTGATGGAAAATCTAGAGGACATTTAGATGCTCTAGTTTCATTTTAATTTCCTAGTTTAGGTGAACTTGGGATATCTCCCAGATTTCATGTAAACAGTTTTATAACTTCCACAGGGAAGTTTTACCCTTTGGAAAACCTTTAAATACTTATTATTTTTGTAATAAGGATCATCCTCGCTTGCGGGAGAACCAGGATAATGGATATCTAATACAGACTGAGACATAAATTGATGTTCTGCTACAGCTTTAGCTTTTCATAATATCAATCTTTTGTTTCATGTTTATGTTTATCAATTTGCATTTGGTTAATGACTACTTTAGCTATGTTAGTCTCTTGCAAATGATATATTTAATTAATATGATCCCTATATGATTTCTTCCAGTACTTAAAAACATAGCAATTACTTGATTCAGTTTGTGAATGACAGATTTCTCTTCTTCATTAATTGGATTATTAAGTATAAGTTTTTGCATAACAGATTTCCCTTATTGCAGAGATTTATAAATCATATAATTGTTATGATTTTTTATGTCTTGTTTGTCCTATAAAAAAACTCAAAGAGCATTGCAGCTATCGTTTACGAGAAGCGCCTGGATTATTCGGTGCGAGTTTCCTTCCTCTGATCTGCTGGTACAGTCATCATACACAGGACAAATCTGGAACATTTCAAGGTCAGTTTGTTGTTTATTTGTTTAGTATATTTGTTAGTATTTTAGTTAGATATATGTGTAGTTAGTATATTAGATTGTTTAATTTCAGTAAGTTTTATCTCTTGTTCAGAAAATCAAAAAATCAACAAAAATATCT
>ML819351.1:47116-58556 GCA_009831015.1 Picea engelmannii
TAGATCGGCTAACAGAGCCGCTAAACCCATCAGGGTGGTTCATCCCAAATGGCTTGGGTTATTAGACAACCCCGGACCGGTTCCACTCTCTTAGTTGACGGACGATCGATTTCGCCCGCCAACAAATGGCGCTAGAAGGAGGGCCTGAACTTAATTAATGGCACGAAGCGGTTGCAAGACTCCTCCATCCCCTAATCGATCACCTATAGTGACTAGAAGCCATTCAAATGATAATATTCCCCCTCAAACAACAACTACTTCAACCGACGATCCACAGATCACAGTTGTCCCAACAACCCCTAATCCTATAGGTGGTGACATACAAGAGATTGTACACCAATCTCTTATTAAAACACATAGTGCCTTAGCTCATCTTAGGCAACCAAACCGTCCATGGGGCCAACCTTTGGACTTCTCTGATATCAGAGAACAATTAGGTGACACTAATCCTATTGTGAATCCTTTAGATCCAATCATAAATCCTGCTGCAGGAGGATCTGGGATACCTCCTTCACCACCTCCATCATCTCCTTCCTCTTCTGGAGGAGATTCATCTGACGAAGGAAATTCACCTTCTCAACCTTCAAAACCCATTACCCCAATGGAAAATCAAAACAACCCTGCTAGACCCTGGCTTGATCAGGATGCCGTAGCTGTACCTGGAGCTCAGCACCCTTTACCTAAACACCTGGAGAAATGGCTTCCCAAGTTTGATCCTGACTCAAAACAAATAGCTGAAGATCACATAAAAAAAATTATGTTAGCCATAAGACTCCGTAATGTCGAACATGAAGACGTTGTTTGTAGGTTGTTCCCTTATACCTTTGAGGGCAATGCATCCACATGGTACTTTTCCCAACAACCCCATACCATCGTGTCTTGGGAAAAGTTTGAATCATGCTTTTTGGAAAATTTTGGAGATGGTAAACCTTCGGAAGTCTTAGTCATGGACCTTTCAAGCTTAAGAGTGAACCCAAAAGAAAAAGTTAAAGATTTTAATCAAAGATTCTTAACATTTAAAAACCGAATCCCTACGGATTCCATGCCTGCTGAGAGTCTTATAATAGCTTACTACACTAAATCTTTGCATCAAAGTATAACTATTTAGGTTAAACGATCAAAGAAAGACACATTGTTAGAAGCCTTCGAAGAGGCCAGCCAGATTGAAAAAGACATACTTAGTCTTAAAGAATCTGCTAGCAATGAAACTGAAACTAGTTCTTCTTCCAAAAAGAAGATCGAAATCCTACCCAGACCCACTCAAAGTAAAACACAACCTGAAAATTCTGATTTAGAGAACTTAACTAAAGTTGTTCAAAAACTGTCAAATCAAGTTATAGACTTAAAAAGGTCAATCAAAGAAGCTTCCTTGAGTAAAGGACCCTTCAAACCTCCTTTTCGGAAACCTTTTCCTACCAACCGACCTAGTCCAATCACTGAGGGCCTTAACCTAGAAAGTTTGCAATGTGCTCTTCAAACAATTCTAGAGGCCCAAGATAACTTGATACCCCCTGACATCGCTTAAGAGGTAGTTGAATAAGAAAACGCTCCAGAAGAAGAGTCTTCTCCAAACACTTTTGGACACTTCTCGGATAGTATCTTCCAAGATAATTTCGACACAGTCCACCCTTATAACACTAGGAGTAAGACAACAAACAAACCTTCTGCCGAAAACACTACAACTTTGCCTCCAAAACAATCTAAATCAGCTGAGACTAAACAAAGCAATGTGAACCCCAACTTAGATTATGATGTTGTTGAAGATATTAAAAAGTTAATGGCTAACATTTCTATTTATGAGTTATTGAAATTTCCAATTTTGCTTCAAAAAATGTTGCAAAACATTTCAGAGAATGGAAAAAATGGTAATTCAAGTAGTAACAAGGTTGTGCAAAGCAAAGTCCCTCAGAATAATTCCACTAAAAATAATCCCGATCCTCAAGACAAAGGAATCCTTCCTGTAAATAATGTAAATAATGTAGATAAAGTAGCTTTAGAAACTGCAAGTAAAAATCCACAAGCTACTACTCTTAATACTCGCAAAAATGTACCTCCTTTCCTGTTAACTTTCGAGATTTTTAATAGAAATGTGCATAATTGTATGGTAGACTCAAGGGCATCATCCAATGTGATGCCATGGTCTACTTGCCACAAGATTAACGCCGAAGTGGAACCATCTACTTTAAAAATCATACAACTTGATTGAACCAATGTTAAGGTTATAGGCGAATTAAAAAATGTACTTATTAGATTATCGTCTAACCCAAAGGTTCATCAGATTATTGATATAATCATTGTGGATATTCCAGAAGTGTATGGTCTATTTTTGAGCAGGGACTGGTCGGAGCAGCTACATGGTTACTTCACGACAGATTGGTCTAACTTATGGCTTCCAGAGAACGGCAAGCCTAACAAGATCAGGGTGAATCGTGAATGTTACCTTAAGTTCACGGTCACAGATTTGAACAATCCTAAGGAACCATATACACCTTCTGCGAATACACCTGAAGTACAAGGGATGGACACCTTCTTCGGCAACTTCATGGCTGAGGTTTCACCTATTACCATTCCTGAACAACAGTATGAGATTATAGCATATATGCAACTAATAGCTTCCACGCAACAGTCTCATGTATCCGATGAAAATCAAATTTGGTCTTTGTATTTCGACGGGACAAAGTCCAAAGAAGGAGCTGGTGTAGGCTGCATCATTATCCATTCGACAGGTAACAAGACATTAGTTGCAAGTAGACTAGAATTTGAATGTACTAATAATACTGCAGAATATGAGGCTTTACTCCAAGGTCTCAGGAAAGCTTTGGATATGAACATTCAAAACCTGGTTGTATTTGGCGAATTTGAAATAGTGGTTAGACAGGTAAGAGATTCTATCCACTATCTATCTCCGCATCTCAAAAGCTACCAGTCTAAGGTATGGAGTTTAATGAATAAATTTTCCGCTTTCAATATAAATTCCATTCCTAGATTAAATAATGCTGAAGCAGATTTATTAGCTAATGTAGCTTCTAAACTTCTTCCTGCAGAAGGCCTGTCTCCAGACGCATTCTCCGTCGAGTTGTTGTTTCGACCATCCGTTCCCGACAACATCACAAACTGGAGAATATTTGACGACGATCAGCAAATCATCAACTTTCTGCACATGGAAGAAACCTTTCAAGGCGCAGTGATAGACAAACGCACGCACGACGACAATTTGCATGATTTTATGGTAATACCTAATCTGAAAACTCTTGAAGCTTTATCGGACATGGTAAATTCGATACCCAAATCTGTAGTTAGACTAGAGAAGTTTTATGATTTTGAAGATAAATTTAAAAAAATGGTCAACTGTAAAACTAATAGTTCCTCGTTGTCTTATGAAAAAGTAAAATTAGGAACTAATGAAAACCCTCAGTGCATTAACCTAGGCTTGGTGTGTTCTAGACAAGAAAAAGCTGCATTTGTTAAATTATTTAAAGAATTTAAGGATGTATTCGCATGGACGTATGATGATCTTAAAACTTTCGACCCTAATATCATACAACATGTCATCCCAATGAAGCCCCAAACCTTACCCTTCCAACAGAAACTGAGGAAGATGCACCCTAAACTAGAACCGACCATTCAAAAAGAATTTAATAAACTCCTAAGTGCTAAAATAATTTTTCCTATTAGGCACACTCAATCGGTTTCTAACCTTGTCCCAGTTCGGAAGAAAAACGGGGAAATTCGACTCTGCGTCGATTTCTGAAACCTCAATAAAGCGTCTGACAAAGACAACTATCCTGTCCCACCCATGGAATAAATCCTCCAATAGGTATCTGTTTCCAAGAGGCTATCCCTACTGGATGGTTTCTTAGGATACAACCAGGTCCTAATGTCTCCACCAGACCAACTGAAAACTACCTTCCGTACCCCGTGGGGCACTTATGCTTATCACAAAATTCCCTTTGGATTGATTAATGTTGGTCCCACCTTTCAGAGAGAAATGGACATTGCTTTCCGAGATTTAATCAATCAATCCGTCATAGTTTACTTAGATGATGTGACTGTTTATTCTAAAAACAAAGACGATCATCTAGCTCACTTATGAGCCATCCTACTGTGATGTCATAAATACGACATCTCCTTGAACCCCAAAAAGTCCATCTTTGTAGTAGAGAAGGGTAAACTCCTAGGATTCATTGTGTCTAGTGAAGGAATGATTATTGACCCTGAAAGGACTCAAGTCATCGCAAAACTCCCCCCTCCTACATCCAAAAAATCCATGCAGTCTTTCTTAGGCCAGATTAACTTCGTGAGAAGATTTGTCCCCAACTTCTCTGAAATGGTTAGACCCTTGCAGAACCTAATTAAGAAAGACACCCAATATCACTGGGGATCCCTAGAAAACCAAGCTTTCAATGCAATAAAGAAGGCCATAATAGACGCTCTGTCTCTCATGAGCCCATATTTTTCTCAAGACTTTACACTCTACACTTTTGCCTCTGACCGTTCCTATGCCACTGTCCTAACTCAAAAGAATCCCGAGAAACACAAAGTACCCATTGCCTTTATGAGCTCTACTTTCAAAGGTGCTGAAATTAATTACTCATTGGTAGATCGGCAAGCCTACGTTGTTTTCAAAGCAGTTAAGCACTTCCAATCCTATCTTTTGAAATCAAGGACGAAAGTCATTGTCCCCTACCCAGTCGTAAGGAACCTGTTAGTGAAAACGGAACTAGGAGAAAAGAGAGCCAACTGGGTCACCTCCTTACAGGAGTATGAATTAGAAATCACCCCATCTCAGATAGTGATATTCCAAGGGTTATGTAAGTTGGTGGTTGATTCAGAACAATAAGAAGATAGTGATACGTCAAATCTAGGACAAAGCGATCAAAGCCTAATCTGTTGCGCACAAAACCTAGTTAGTCATTGGTACGACGATATTAGGTTCTGTCTTGAACATGGGTCAACACCTCGTTACTTAGACCCCAATAAGAGAAGAGCGTTGAGGTTAAAGTCTGCCTCCTTTCATCTGGTTAATGGTGTACTGTTTCATCAGAATTTTGACGGCACACTGATGCGCTGTCTTGAAAAAGACGAAGCAGAAAAAGTCTTGCTAGAGTTGCATGCTGGAGAAGTTGGTGGTCATTTTGGTGGTGAAACCATTGCTCATAAAGTTCTAAGAGCCAGTTATTACTGGCCCACACTTTTTAGAGACGCCCATGCCTTGTGTCGTAAATGTATCATCTGTCAGAAAGCGTCGGGGCGGTTACAAACACCAGCCTTTCCCTTGCAACCCATTTCAGTCGATTCTCCTTTCCAACAATGGGGCCTTGATATCATAGGTCTGATTAACCCTTCGTCCTCACACTAGCACAAGTTTATTGTGACAGCCATAGATTACTTTACTCTATGGTCTGAAGTTGTTGCGTTAAGAACTGTCAACACCAGTCAGGTAATCGCCTTTCTAAATTCGAATATTATCACTCGTTTCGGTATCCCTGACTGTTTAGTCTTTGACAATGCTTCTTACTTTTCTTCTCTTGAGATGAGCGAGTTCCCTTTGGAAAAAGGAATTAAGCTGAAGTATTCTGCTAGTTACTACCCCTAGGGTAACAGATTGGCAGAATCAACAAACAAGAACTTGATTAAACTAATCAAGAGAACAGTGGTTGAAAATCACAAAAATTGGCACAATGCACTGCTCAATGCGTTGTGGGATGATAGGGTAATGCCAAAAGATGCTATAGGTAACTCCCCCTTTTTTCTCGTTTATGGCAGAGAAGCAATTCTGCCACCTCACATTCTTCTTCCTTCACTTCAGTTGTCACAGAAAGTCCAAGAAGAAGATTGTCCCCCTTTGGAAAACCGAATTAACACTTTGATGAAGCTAGAAGAGGTAAGAGCCTGAGCTAAATGTAAGTTAGATCAACATAAACAATTGATTAAAAGTTGGTTCGATTCTAATTCCGCTTCTGATAGGAATTTTGAAGTAGGCGATCTCGTTTTGAAGTGGGACAAACTGCATGAGGGAAAGGGAGAGCACACTAAATTTCAAAACTTATGGCTTGGACCATTTTTAATTGCTGAAAAGTTGGGTCCCAGTTCTTTTCGATTGTAGAATATTGAAGGGAAGCTTGACACCTATCCGGTTAATAGACGAGCCCTGAAAAGATACTTTGCTTGATTACCACCCTTGTATATTATGTACATATTTTTCTTTGCTTTCTGTTTTTTATTTTGATTTGATCAATTTGTGTCTTTGGAAATACACATACCTATACACTGAGCTATTCAGATAAAGACGATAGATAATTCCTTCGCTGAAATAACTTTTGAAAAATTTGTACAAACATCAATGGTATATTTCTGAAATTTATATCTGTGTTGGAAAAATCTATTGTTTAAAAGAAGTTGATTGATTTTGATCTCCGAGCAAAGTTCGTCATGATCATCTATTATCTTTTTACGCTGCCCCTTTTCCATAAAGGAATGACTCAAAAGATGTCTCCCTGTCTTAGGAAGTTGTTTTTGTAAACAAAACATCTCTGGATCTAAATAAGGGATGATTCTAAAAAAAATTCTGATGAGGTCTAAAAAATGTGTTAAAATATCAAGATTTTCAGCGTCACCCCGCTCAGCTATATATCTATGAACAAAAAAATAAAATTATTAATAAGAGTTGTGGGAAGTGCTTGTAAACCCCCCAGGATGCTGAACAGGTCTGCTGGCAGCGAGTAAATGCATGCATGGTGCCAAGACAACTTCGCCGGGGTACTGAACAGGCCCACTGGCAGGGAAGCAATGTCGGGTATATGAAAATTTGTAAAAAAGAAACCTCTTTAATGTCCTTTATTTCGATCCAGAACTTCTTAATAGGATACAGATGTCAGAGTGGGTTAAATGGAAACCCTGTCGAGGCTATGGATGCCTGCTGGCAGCAGTGGCTATGCCAACAGTATTGGAGATTTTATCTTTAATATCGTGACTTGTTGATCTTAAGATTGTTATCATTTTTCATCTTTTGGAAACACTGCTGGAATAATTGGTTAATGATGATGTTTATACGATTTTCTAGTTGTTATTTTTGAGTTGAATTTTTTTTTGCTGTCCTAATTTGAATTTGTTTCTTTTGACAGAGATAAATGCTTCTACCAGTGTGTCGCCACTGTTGGCAGCCAAATCACATTTTTTCATTTGTCTTATAAGCTGCCTACACCAATGTTTGCAAACATCGATTTTTCGTCGCAAGTCTCAGATAAACGACACTTTTATTCTTTGTGTCTTTTGCACAATTATTTTCGTTTTTTTTTTACGATTGGAAGCGTGAAAACATTGGTCTTTCAAAGCCGCGTTAGAATCATTGTTTGAACTGTCATCATCCTTCTTATTGATATGCCCTTTGCGCCTACATTTCGCTTATCATTCTATAGCTGGCAAAACTTTCTAGCTGTACTCATTGGACATTCTTGTATTGAGTGGGTAATTTGGTTTTATTAAGTTTGTAAGGCATTGGCTCTTGGATTTACATGTTTTTATTTGACCTACTGGATCTTTGGTTTCATAAGATACATAGGGGTTATGATTAAATCTTCCATGTATACATCCTTTTAATATAATTCCTATGTCTGTGCTTTCACGACTATTGGTTTGATTATATGAATACCCATTGGCACATTAGTTAAAACTATTGATTATATGAGCTGTTTAAAATGATGGAATAATGTTTGCGCGCATTGGTTTATACATTGATTTCATTAGTCGAGCACATGACTTGATTGTTGAATTACTATTTTGGATTGAACAGCTATGTAAATCGGTGGTTGTACTTTGACCATAATTGTTATGCATGGCAGAGATAAACTCCACCACCTTCGCACGCTGGCATTTATGCCTACCCTTATCGCTATTCACCTCTGTTAGCTCGGGAAATCTTTGATTAAGCTCTGCTCCTATGTGTGTTTTGATACAAACCCTGGACTCACCATGTGCTCGGCTCCATGGCACCAGTCGTGAGAATCGAGCCAAATGGCAACCAAGCCTTGTTAATGTTTGACTATGCCCACAAGGACCTAGAAGATAATGGATGGCTTACCTTCGTGAAACGATTTGAGGGTTTTAATCTGGCTGTAGCACGATAGTTTTCCTTGACCTTCGATGGTTGTAGAGCCAAGGTAGGTGATATACAGTTGGAAATTGATGAGAATTTTATCAGTTCTGCTACAGGGTTAGCTGCCACAGGACATCGTTGGTTAAAAAATTGTAAGGTCGAGGAGGTTCCATGGACACTATTGTTCCTCTCACGCAAAGTCACCATTGTGACAGAGGCATGCCCATATCTGCACTTAAACCACGATGGCATGATACTTTGATGATAATCAAATAGTTCGTGACCTGTGAAGGTCGATATAGACTTGTGTTTCTCTACCACCTGCGTTTGCTAATGAATTTTATGGCATATTCGTTGAATATTCCCTTTTACTTTCATCGTAGCCTATATAAAATATCGAAAATATTTAAAAGGAATAAGGCTGACAGTAGCCTATTCCACTATGGGCTCATTAAACTTATCGTTGTTTATCATTTGAGTTTGCATGGTGATAGTTGGAAAGCTTTCGTAGCTCGGAATGGTTTTGAGGACACAAACCCTACACAAGTTGAAAAGCTTGTGGTGAGTGAAGTCAATACTGGAACCCCCGTGCCCTTCCATATCCTATTGCCTGCTCCTAAGCCTTTGGCCTACCCTCCTATCGACTTAACAGATGTTGGAACTAAAAAGCCTATGAGCAGAAAGCCCAAGGCAAACCCTACTTCTAATGACAGGGGTAAAAGGAATGCTAGGCTCATTTCAAGGATGGATATAACCAAACCTAAACCCTCTCCTAAGTCAAAGCCTATAATCCTGTGTGAGGATTTCGATTCTAAAGTAGAATGTTTTTTAGCCGATGAGTACCCGTACTCGTAGGGTTTATGTCGCGAACCACTATATGATTTCATGACAAATCTTCCCCCTTGCTTAAAAGATAACCCTAGCTACCCTGGTATTAAATTGCCTAGCGAAACCCTCAGCTATGTGTCCAAACCCTCGCCTGCTCTTTCAAAACCCACACAGTCATCCTGTGACCAGTGCGATTCATGGTTGGAACGATACTACATTGATGTTCCCCTACTCCAATCGACAATTCAATCACTAGAAGATCAAATTGCAGTATTGACCAATCAAAGAAACAAGCTCCAAGCAGCAGATAAAAAGCAAAAGACAACCGGCATCATCCTTTTCAAGAACGTTGAATCAGCCACAGTCGTCATCAACTCTAAATTGGCATGATCAAGCTGTCGCGTCGCTATACAAGTATGAAAATTTGGTATCATTTTTGTTTTGTGAATAATTAAGGTTAATATAATGATTTGAATTATGTTTTTAAATAGCTCAGTCTCTCATCCAAATTACCTCTGTCATTCGTTGATCATCCTGTACATGATTTCGTCTTGCTAAAGATAAACTAAATTTCGATTTGATATACGATTTGCTCATATATTTTTATTGGATTTGAATGGTTTTCGTTTGGATTTCATTTGCTAAGTTTGTCTGATTGAAGTAACGAAATTAATGGTGTCTTTTCAATTCAATTCGTTTTGTATCCACTTCGAACAGGAACTTTCCATGCTCAATTTAGAATACGATTATGCTCGGATTCGATCTCGTTATGATTCGTATGTTGTGATCAGTAAATGATTTCGGGAGTGTAGTTGTTATGATATGCTGTGTCATATGATTTTCCAAATCATGAGTACCACTCTGTTCAATTTAATTTAGAAAGAACTACTCTGCTTTTATAAAAACAATGATCTCATTAAAACTGTGAAAATACGCCCGAATTATGGAACGACTATGATTTACAATGACTATGCTAAACCCAGCCGATTGATTCGCTTGATTGGATTGCTGTTAGTTCGATCATTTTTAGGAATTGGATCCCGATTGTAATTGTTGCTTTGTTTGATTATAAATGTGTAAAACGAATTGGTCAAACCCGGCTATAGTTCGTTTTATTGGAACTATTTCGATCAAAAACAATCAATCTTGTTTGCCCAATTTTCAATAACAAGTTATGAATTTTGTTGCTATCAATCGGTCCTGTTACGATTTTATTTGAAATGATTTCACGCCAGCTCGAGTTAATCTACTTGTGTCATGAGTCGTTTGCTATATCAACATAGTGATAACGATTTGAAATGATCTTGTCGAATTCATACTTCATGTTGGCAAGGTAGCGTAACAGTTGCTTGTGATTTGTTTTGATTATGTTGAATTCGATTTGTTATGAAATGATTTCATGGTTGTTCCACATAATTTGGTTACCCGACTTTGTGGTAACAAACCAAACAGAGTATGCCTATCTCTGTAGTCATTCAATTGATTTGGTCATGTTTGATTTCGAATGGTATAATAATTTCAAATTAAATGATTCGTTCTCAAATGGTTATTGGATGTCAATTAAATTGAAATCTTTAAAAGATTTTTAATCAATTTTAATACTGATTATGTACCTTATTTAGACTAGCTACAAAATCAGATGATTCTGTAGCTAGTCTATAGAATTGAATTTTCTATCATTTTATTAATAAAAGATCCTTCTAATTTGTTCATTTTTGCTCCTTTTCAGGTGAATTCGAATTGCATGGGACTTGATGGATAGTTTAGAGGATATTTGGATATTTTAGTTCTTTTTTAGTTTCCTAAGCTTAGTCAATTTTGGGATATCTTCCAAGATTTTATGTAAACAGTTTTATAACTTCCACAGGGAGGTTTTACCCTGTGGAAAAATTATAAATACTTATTATTTTTGTAATAAAGATGATCCTCATTAGTGGGAGAACAAGGATATGGATTTCTAATACAAACAGAGACAGAAGTTGATGTTCTGCTACAACTTTTGCTTTCATAATATCAATCTTTTGTTTCATGTTTATGTTTATCAATTTGCACTTGATTAATGACTACTTTATCTATCTTAGTCTTCTACAAAGTGATATGATTTAATTAATATGATCCATGTCTGACTTCTTTCAACATTTAAAACACAACAATTACTTAGTTTAGTTTATGAATGACAGAGTTCTCTTCTTCATCAATTGAATTATTTTGTGTAAGTCTTTGCATACAAGTTTACCTCATTGTTAAGATTTATAAATTATATGACTGTTGTGATTTTTTATGTCTTGTTTGTCCTGTAAACAAACTTTAAGAGCATTGCAGCTATCGTTTACGAGAAGCTTATGGATTATTCGGTGCGGGTTTCCTCCCTCCGATTGGATTTGAAGATCATCATACATAGGACAAACCTGGAGCGTTTCCAGGTCAGTTTGTTATTTATTTGTTTAGTATATTTATTAGTAGCTTAGTTAGATATATTTGTAGTTTAGATTAGTGATTTAGTTTAGTTAGTTTTCT
>ML819351.1:81807-98009 GCA_009831015.1 Picea engelmannii
CCCCCCCCCCCCCCTGCTTAAAGATCGGAAGGCAAGGGGGGTCTGGAATCCAATATGCGTCGTTGATTTGGGCACGCAAATCAGGACCACCCAGTCTTGCTTGCTGCTTACCATGGGCGCGTTATCGCCTGAAACTTTGGATAAGTGGGTTTTTACCCCTTCTTTTGTGTTCTACCCCCCTATACAAGAAATATCGCTAACAGTTGCGCACAAAACCTCGTTAGTCCTTGGTACGACAATATTAGGTTATGTCTTGAACATGGGTCAACACCTCGTTATTTAGACCCCCCTAAGAGAATAGTGTTGAGGTTAAAGTCTACCTCCTTTCATCTGGTTAATGGTGTACTGTTTCGTTAGAATTTTGACGGCATACTGATGCGCTGTCTTGAAAAAGATGAAGCAGAAAAAGTCTTGCTAGAGTTGCATGCAGGAGAAGTTGGCGGTCATTTTGGTGGTGACACCACTACTCATAAAGTTCTAAGATCCGGTTATGAATGGCCCACGCCTTTTAGAGACACCCATGCCTTGTGTCATAAATGTATCATCTGTCAGAAACCGTCGGGGCGGTTACAAAAACCAGACTTTCCCTTGCAACCCGTTTCATTCGATTCTCCTTTCCAGCAATAGGGCCTTGATATCATAGGTCTGATTAACCCTTCGTCCTCACAATAGCACAAGTTTATTGTGACAGCCACAGATTACTTTACTCGATGGTCTGAAGCTGCTGCGTTAAGAACTATCAACACCAGTCAGGTAATCGCCTTTCTAAATTCGAATATTATCACTCGTTTCAGTATCCCTGACTGTTTAGTCTTTGACAACGCTTCTTACTTTTCTTCTCTTGAGATGTGCGAGTTCACTTTGGAAAAAGGAATTAAGCTGAAGTATTATGCTAGTTACTACCCCTAGGATAACGGATTGGCAGAATCAACAAACAAGAACTTGATTAAAATAATCAAGAGAACAGTGGTTGAAAATCACAAAAAATAGCACAATGCGCTGCTAAATGCGTTGTGGGCTGATAGGGTAATGCCAAAAGCTGCTATAGGTAACTCCCCCTTTTTTCTCGTTTATGACAGAGAAGCAATTCTGCCACCTCACATTCTTCTTCCTTCACTTCAGTTGTCACAGAAAGTCCAAGAAAAAGATTGTCCCCCTTTGGAAAACTGAATTAACGCTTTGATGAATCTAGAAGAGGTAAGAGCCTAAGCTAAACGTAAGTTAGATCAACATCAACAATTGATTAAAAGTTGGTTCGATTCTAATTCTGCTTCTGATAGGAATTTTGAAGTAGGCGATCTCATTTTGAAGTGGGACAAACCGCATGAGGGAAAGGGAGAGCACACTAAATTTCAAAACTTATGGCTTGGACCGTTTTTAATTGCTGAAAAGTTGGGTCCCAGTTCTTTTCGATTGCAGAATATTGAAGGGCAACTTGACACCTATCCAGTTAATGGCCAAGCGCTGAAAAGATACTTTGCTTGATTACCACCCTTGTATATTATGTACATATTTTTCTTTGCTTTCTGTTTTTTATTTTGATTTGATCAGTTTGTGTCTTTGGAAATACACATACCTGTACATTGAGCTATTCAGATAAAGACGATAGAGAATTCATTCGTTGAAATAACTTCTGAAAAATTTGTACAAACACCAATGTTATATTTCTGAAATTTATATCTGTGTTGGAAAAATCTGTTGTTTAAAAGAAGTTGATTGATTTTGATCTCTGAGCAAAGTTCGTCATGATCATCTATTATATTTTTACGCTATCCCTTTTCCATAAAGGAATGACTCAAAAGATGTCTCCCTGTCTTAGGAAGTTGTTTTTGTAAACAAAACATCTCTGGATCTAAATAAGGGACGATTATAAAAAAAAATCTGATGAGGTCTAAAAAATGTGTTAAAATATCAAGATTTTCAGCGTCACCCCACTCAGTTATATATCTATGAACAACAAAATAAAATTATTAATAAGAGTTGTGGGAAGTGCTTGTAAACCTGCCGATATGTTGAACAGGTCTGCTGGCAGCAGGTAAATGCATGCATGGTGCCAAGACAACTTCGTCGGGGTACTGAACAGGCCCGCCGGCAGCGAAGCAATGTCGGGTATATAAAAATTTGTAAAAAAGAAACCTCTTTAATGTCCTTTATTCCGATCCAAAACTTCTTAACAGGATACAGATGTCAGAGTGGGTTAAATGGCAACCCTGTTGAGGCTATAGACGCCTGTTGGCAGCAGTGGCTATGCCAACAGTATTGGAGATTTTATCTTTAATATCGTGACTTGCTGATCTTAATATTGTTATCAGTTTTCATCTTTTGGAAACACTGCTGGAATAATTGGTTAATGATGATGTTTATACGATTTTCTGGTTGTTATTTTTGAGTTGAAATTTTCTTTGTTGTCCTAATCCGAATTTGCTTATTTTGACAGAGATAACTGCTTCAACCAGTGTGTCGCCATTGTTGGCAGCCAAATCACATTTTTTCATTTGTCTTATAAGCTACCTACACCAATGTTTGCAAACATTGATTTTTCACCCCAAGTCTCAGATAAACGACACTTTTATTCTTTGCGTCTTTTGCACGATTATTTTTGTTTTGTTTTCATGACTGGAAGCGTGAAAACATTGGTCTTTCGAAGCCGTGTTAGAATCATTGTTTGAACTGTCATCATCCTTCTTATTGATATGCCCTTTGCGCCTACATTTCGCTTATCATTCTGTAGCTGGCAAAACTTTCTAACTGTACTCATTGGACATTCTTGTATTGATTGGGTAATTTGATTTTATTAAGTTTGTAAGGCATTGTCTCTTGGATTTACATGTTTTTATTTGACCTACTGGATCTTTGGTTTCATAAGATACATAGGGGTTATGATTAAATATTTCATGTATACATCCTTTTAATATAATTCCTATGTCTATGATTTCACGACTATTGGTTTGATTATATGAATACCGATTGGCACATTGGTTAAAACTATTGATTATATGAGTTGCTTAAAATGATGGAATAATGTTTGCGCGCATTGGTTTATACATTGATTTCATTAGTCGGGCACATGACTTGATTGTTGAAATACTATTTTGGATTGAATAGCTATGTAAATCGACAGTTGTACTTTGACCATAATTGTTATGCATGGCAGAGATAAACTCCACCACCTTCGCGCGCTGGCATTTATGCCTACCCTTATCACCGTTCTCCTCTGTTAGCTCGAGAAATCTTCGAGTAAGCTTTTCTCCTGTGTGTGTTTTGATACAAACCCTGGACTCACCATGTGCTCGGCTCCATGTCACCAGTTGTGAGAATCGAACCAAATGGCAACCAAGCCTTGTTAATGTTTGACAATGCCCACAAGGACCTGGAAGATAATGGATGGCTTACCTTCGTGAAATGATTTGAGGGTTTTAATCTGGCTATAGTATGGTAGTTTTCCTTGAACTTCGATGGATGTAGAGCCAAGGTGGGCGATATACAGTTGGAAATTGATGAGAATTTTATCAGTTCTGCTACAGGGTTAGCTTCCACGGGACATCATTGGTTCAAAAATTGTAAGGTCGAGGAGGTTCCATGGACACTGTTGTTCCTCTCATGCAAAGTCACCTCTTGTGACAGAGGTATGCCCATATCTACACTTAAACCATGATGGCACGATACTTTGATGATAATCAAACAGTTCATGACCTGTGAAGGTCGATACATACTTGTGTTTCTCTACCACCTGCGTTTGCTAATCAATTTTATGGGATATTCATTGGATATGCCCTTTTACTTTCATCATAGCCTATATAAAATGTCGAAAAGATTTAAAAGGCATAAGGCTGACAGTAGCCTATTCCACTATGGGCTCATTAAACTTATCGTTGTTTATCATTTTAGTTTGCATGGTGATAGTTGGAAAGCTTTCGTAGCTCAGAATGGTTTTGAGGACACAAACCCTACACAGGTTGACAAGCCTGTGGTGAGTGAAGTCAAGACTGGAACCCCCGTGCCCTTCCATATCCTATTGCCTGCTCCTAAGCCTTCGGCCTACCCTCCTATCAACTTAACAGATGTTGGAACTGAAAAGATCGAGACTATTAAAAAGCCTGTGAGTAGAAAGCCCAAGGCAAACCCTACTGCTAATGACAGGAGTAAAAGGAATGCTAGGATCATTTCAAGGATGGATAGAACCAAACCTAAACCCTCTGCTGAGTCAAAGCCTATAATCCTGAGTGAGGATTCCAATTCTGAAGTAGAACGTTTTTTAGCCGATGAGTACCCGTACTCATAGGGTTTATGTCCCGAACCACTTTATGATTTCGTGACAAATCTTCCCCCTTGCTTAAAATATAAGCCTAGCTACCCTGGTATTAAATTGCCTAGTGAAACCCTCAGCTATGTGTCCAAACCCTCGCTTGCTCTTTCAAAACCCACACAGTCATCCTGTGACCARTGCGATTCATGGTTGGAAYGATACTACATTGATGTTCCCCTACTCCAATCRAMAATTCAATCACTRGAAGATCAAATTGCAGTATTGACCAATCAAAGAAACAAGCTCCAAGCARCTGATAAAAAKCAAAAGACAACCGACTCCATCATTTTCAAGAACATTGAATCAGCCACAACCGTCATCAACTCTAAATTGGCATGATCAAGCCGTCTCGTCGCTATACAGGTATGAAAATTTGGTATCGTTTTTGTTTTGTGAATAATTAAGGTTAATATAATGATTTGAATTCTGTTTTTAAATAGCTCAGTCTCTCATCCAAATTGCCTCTGTCATTTGGTGATCATCCTGTACATGATTTCGTTTTGCTAAAAATAAAATAAATTTTGATTTGATATACGATTTTCTCATAGATTTTTATTGGATTTGAATGGTTTTAGTTTGGATTTCATTTGCTAAGTTTGTCTGATTGAAGTAACAAAATTAATGGTGTGTTTTCAATTCAATTCGTTTTGTATCCACTTCGAACAGGAAGTTTCCATGCTCAATTTAGAATACGATAATGCTCAGATTCGATCTCGTTATGATTCGTATGCTGTGATCAGTAAATGATTTCGGGAGTGTAGTTGTTACGATATGTTGTGTCATATGATTTTCCAAATCATGAGTACCACTATGTTCAATTTAATTTAGAAAGAACTAATTTTTTTATAAAAACAATGATCTCATTAAAACTGTGCAAATACGCTCGAATTATCGAACGACTATGATTTACAATGACTAAGCTAAACCCAGCCAATTGATTCGCTTGATTGGATTGTTGTTAGTTCGATAATTTTAGGAATTGGATACCGATTGTAATTGCTGCTTTGTTTGATTATAAATGTGTAAAACGAATTGGTCAAACCTGGCTATAGTTCGTTTGATTGGAACTATTTCGATCAAAGACAATCAATCTTGTTTGCCCAATTTTCAATAACAATCTATGAATTATGTTGCTATCAATTGGTTCTGTTACGATTTTATTTGAATTGATTTCACTCCAGCTCGAGTTAATCTACTTGTGGCATGAGTCGTTTGCTATATCAACAAAGTGATAACGATTTGAAATGATCTTGTCGAATTCATACTTCCTGTTGGCAAGGTAGCGTAATAGTTGCTTGTGATTTGTTTTGATTATGTTGAATTTGATTTGTTATGAAGTGATTGCGTGGTTCTTCCACATAATTTGGTTACCGGACTTTGTGGTAACAAACCAAACACAATATGCCTATCTCTGTAGTCATTCAATTGATTTGGTCATGTTTGATTTCGAATGGTATAATAATTTCAAATTAAATGATTCATTTTCAAATGGTTATTGGATGTCAATTAAATTGAAATCTTTAAAAGATTTTTAATCAATTTTAATACTGATTATGTACCTTATTTAGACTAGCTACAGAATCAGATGATTCTGTAACTAGTCTATAGAATTGAATTTTCTATCATTTTATTAATAAAAGATCCTTCTAATTTGTTCATTTTTGGTTCTTTTTAGGTGAATTCGAATTGCATGGGACTTGATGGACAGTTTAGAGGATATTTGGATATTTTAGTTTTGTTGTAGTTTCCTAAGCTTAGCCAATTTTGGGATATCTTCCCAGATTTTATGTAAACAATTTTATAACTTCCACAGGGAGGTTTTACCTTGTGGAAAACTTATAAATACTTATTATTTTTGTAATAAAGATGATCCTCATTAGTGGGAGAACAAGGATATGGATTTCTAATACAAACAGAGACATAAGTTGATGTTCTGCTACAGCTTTTGCTTTCATAATATCAATCTTTTGTTTCATGTTTATGTTTATCAATTTGCACTTGATTAATGGCTACTTTAGCTATCTTAGTCTTCTGCAAAGTGATATGATTTAATTAATATGATCCATGTCTGACTTCTTTCAACATTTAAAACACAACAATTACTTAGTTCAGTTTATGAATGACAGATTTCTCTTCTTCATCAATTGAATTATTTTGTATAAGTCTTTGCATATAGGTTTACCTCATTGTTAAGATTTATAAATTATATGATTGTTGTGATTTTTTATGTCTTGTTTGTCCTGTAAACAAACTTAAAGAGCATTGCAACTATTGTTTATGAGAAGCTTCTGGATTATTCGGTGCAGGTTTCCTCCCTCCGATCAGCTTTGAAGATCATCATACACAGGACAAACCTGGAGCGTTTCCAGGTTAGTTTGTTATTTATTTGTTTAGTATATTTATTAGTATCTTAGTTAGATATATTTGTAGTTTAGATTAGTGATTTAGTTTAGTTAGTTTTCTGTTTTATTTCTGTTCATAAAAATTATAAAATCAACAAAAACATCTTCCTTTGTCTTAGGGCAGAATATTAATGAGTTTTTCAGGTTTTATTTAAATCTGTAAATTGTAGATATTGTATATTTTGTGAATAAGTTATATTTCAATTAGTAGTTTTAGTATAATAGTAGTTAGTAGATTGTATTTACAGAATAGTTAGGTTAGTTTAGTTTGTTTAATAGTTAGTTTTAATTAGATTAGTTTATTAGTTTGTTTTATTTATTGTTAGTTAGTTTAGTTTGTTTTATTTAATTTTAGTTAGATTAGTTAGTTTATATTAGTTTATTTTGTTTTCTTAGGACCTTAGATAGGCTAACGGAGCCACTAAACCCGTCAGGGTGGTTCATCCCAAACGGCTTGGGTTATTAGACAACCCCGGACCGGTTCCACTCTCTTAGTTGATGGACGGTCGATTTCGCCTGCAAACACACATGCCATGTGAGAAGATGAGAGAGGTTGAAATTAAAGAAATACAAGCATCACTAAGTCTTTTTCTTAATACACCTCATGACCAGGAGTGGACCAAGGCCATATGCATTGAGGATGAATCAGAAAATCAGCAAGCCATGCAACAACCAAGCATAGTGGAGGAAGGACCTAATACAATACTTTTCCCTTTTACACAAATCAATGTCGTAGGAGAAATTATTGATGATTATTTTCAGGATCCTTTTGCAGCCTATCTGGAAGTGGAAAGTGAGCCTAGGTTTCTTGATTTATTGAATGGAAAGTGTATTGCCAAATGTTTCTTTGATGTGCCTTCAAGTGAGAATTATCTTTGGTGCTTAAGGAATCACATTTCAAAGCTTCAACAGTTGAAAAAATGATAAAATGGCTTCATTGTTTGTTTCATGTAACTTGAAAACTTCATTTTCCCAATAATTAGAGTAGGTGTGTACAATAAGCTTGTTAGACAAGCATCATTTTCATCATTTTTTTTAGTTTCAGTTTTCATTTGAATTTAGTTTCAGTTGAAGGTGATAGATCAAAGAAAATTGCAGAGGTTAAAGGTTTGGAGCAGCCCTATGATAAGGCACTGAAACTACAAGAGTTCTTAGAGCCTCACAGGGAGGACTCTATCCCCCATGGAGCCTATGTTAGCACAATATTGGTTAAGGTGCCAAGTGTCAAGAACAATCATTGAAAACACTCTCACAAGGTTCCAAGAATCAAAATCACCCATGGATTTACACTAACGAATTTCACGTAGACACATAGGTGGGAACTACCTAAATTCGCTACCTAAATTCTGGTAGAAAACAAATTGTGTAGAGTTATTTTACTAGTTTTGAGTCACTAACTTGAAACCTAGATTATGAACAATTGAGAAAGATTTTTTGAAAACATGAGGAGGTTTTTGTTCATAACATTCTAAGTAACAAAAAACTCTCAGTTTTTTAAAATGTGTTACGTTTTGAGAGATATTAAACATAGAAGTGGCACTACCAACTGTTTTACAATGACGCTACCTAATTTCCTGTAGTGGTCACAGTTTTGATATTTTCCTTGTTGGGAGATTGCCACCTGTCAAGGAGGATTCGAATGGATTCTCAAGGATCTGTTCTATGTCAAGGGACACCTGCACCTAAGATTTAGCTCCATCAAAGGCCTCATGCATGAGCTGGAAATAATTTATTAATGACTTCCAACAAATTCTTGAAAATTAGTAGTTTGTTGGATTTTTATCTCTTTGATTGTTGCCACCTATCTCCAAGTCTTAGAATCCAATGGAGGAGATGGGATTCAACCTCCTAAGGTTATTTGTATGCTATTTTATATTTAATGAAGGAGATATCTCTTGGATGACGGTTTGGATACATGATCCAAGAGAGGAGAGAGCTAGAGGAACAATTTATTTGCTCAATTTTAAGCCTGAGGGCCTGTTGTAATTAACATTTCTGCCATTAGAGATTCATGAGAGTTTCTTATTATACTTTATGTTCTTATTTATCACTCTATCTTGTCATATTTCTTGAATAATATTTACAAATTTTGCATATCGAAAGCTACCTTTGGTTAATGAATTCATGAGCTGCAAAGGATTTGTGGTAATTGCTTGTTAATCACAGATTATTGTTCAATCACTCTTCAATCTATATTACAGAAAGGATCTATGTTATGTGTTTATTCTTCTCTTTATTTACCTTCTATTCTTCTATCCATCTTTTCTTAAGCCTTTTGTCTGGTAGGAAACTTGATTGCCTTTGATCTGTAGGATGTTGTGATTCCATGCCCAATGGAATGTATTTGCAGCAGTCTGATGCCATCCTTTTTAATCTTCTCTTGTTTATCCACCTATTCAAACCATTTTAATCCATTTACATGTCTATGTTACCAAGCTTACTCTCATTTGCAGTCCGGGAGTGACTCTTGGAGTGATAACACATTCCAAAGTTCGAAGCTAAGCCTAACAAAGATCCAGGCAATCATGTGACTACCTTCCATTTATGGTGCTCATATAACTCATTGAGAGCCGACTCTGATCAGTTGCATTTGTTTCAACACACTCTCATCGGGAGTGCTGTGAAATGGTACATCGAGATCGACCACTCAAGATACTCTTCCTTTGGTGAATTGGCAATGGATTTCTTGAACCATTTCCAATTACCTGTGAGATATGACACCGACACCGAATTGTTGGCCAAATTTGAGCAAACAAAAGAGGACCATATCTTAGATCACATACAAGAATGGAGATGTCGAAAGAGTTTAATAAAAGTACCAGTCCCCCTAACATTCCTTCTTGAGTGGCTCCTTAAGTCTTTGGTACCTTAGTTATCTAAAGACGTCGCAACCTCGGGGGTCTTTTAAGAAGAAGAAATGATAATGAGAGATCAACAACTAGAGTTGATTTACTCTTAATCTAGTTTTCTTTATGAACTTTTTCCAGATGCACCACGGTCGATTCTTGACAAGAGTAGACAAATATCTAGACCACATGCTGATGGTATTGTTGGTTCATCACAAATGAATCCCGTTGATCAGTTGTTGAATCAATTGCAACAATTGTCAATATAGAAAAAAAGGCCAGCCAAACCACTGGTTCCGCGGCTCCCCCTACTCAATCGTTGGATGTACACAGTGTGCAATCGAAAAACCCAAAGGCCACCCAGTAGCCTGATGGAAAGAATAAACAATGAAAGAAGGGTAAGGGGGATAAGAAACCTACCAATAATGTTGGTGGGGGCAACACAGAAATTAAGAAGTCAAAGTATCTGTGTAATATTTTCATGAAATACCATCTGACTCACCAGTTCCCTTGGCTTGTGGAGGCCCAAAAGTTATTGGCACAGCAACAGCCTGTCGTGTTAATGAACCCATTTCCACATGGGAAAAATTTAACTCAAGCCTCTTTGAGCATGAAAAGTGGCAGTGAGGGACCCCCTCCATCTTTGAGTAATCCTTCATCCATGAATGTGTACATGATGAAAGGTAGCATTGACATAACAACTAGGACACGTGACTACGAAATTCCAAACACCTTTGAGAAGTGTAAAGAATCCAAAAACCCATCTCTTCCTCTCCAGATTGAGAAGACGTTGGGAAAAACAATGACAAACATCCCAAAAGGTGTGTTCAATGAGCCCATAGTGGAATAGGCTACTGTCAGCCTTATGCCTTTTAAATATTTTCGACATTTTATATAGGCTACGATGAAAGTAAAAGGGCATATTCAACGAATATCCCATAAAATTGATTAGCAAAAGTAGGTGGTAGAGAAACACAAGTCCGTATTGACCTTCACAGGTCACGAACTGTTTGATTATCATCAAAGTATCATGCCATCGTGTTTTAAGTGCAGATATGGGCATACCTCTGTCACAAGAGGTGACTTTGCGTGAGAGGAACAACAGCCCATGGAACCTCCTCAACCTTACAATTTTTTAACCAACGATGCCCTGTGGCAGCTAACCCTGTAGCAGAACTGATAAAATTCTCATCAATTGCCAACTGTCGTGCTACAGCCAGATTAAAACCCTCAAATCATTTCACGAAGGTAAGCCATCCGTTATCTTCCAGGTCCTTGTGATCATTGCCAAACATTAACAAGGCTTGGTTTCCATTTGGCTCGATTCTCACGACTGGTTCCATGGAGCCGAGGACATGGTGAGTCCAGGGTTTGTATCAAAACACACACAGGAGTAGAGATTACTCGAAGTTTTCCCGAGCTAACAGAGGTGAACGGTGATAAGGGTAGGCATAAATGCCAGCGTGCGAAGGTGGTGGAGTTTATCTCTGCCATGCATAACAATTATGGTCAAAGTACAACCGTTGATTTACATAGTTGTTCAATCCATAATAGTAGTTCAACAATCAAGTCATGTTCCCAACTAATGAAATCAATGTATAAACCAATGCGTGCAAACATTATTCCATCATTTTAAACAGCTCATATAATCAATAGTTTTAACCAATGTGCCAATGGTTATTCATATAATCAAACCAATAGTCATGAAAGCATAGACATAGGCATTATATTAAAAGGATGTATATATGAAATATTTAATCATAACCCCTATGTATCTTATGAAACCAAAGATCCAGTAGGTCAAATAAAAACATGTAAATCCAAGAGCCAATGCCTTACAAACTTAATAAAACCAAATTACCCAATCAATACAAGAATGTCCAATGAGTACAGTTAGAAAGTTTTGCCAGCTACAGAATGATAAGCGAAGTGTAGGCACAAAGGGCATATCAATAAGAAGGATGACGACAGTTCAAACAATGATTCTAACACGGCCTTGAAAGACCAATGTTTTCACGCTTCCATTCGTGAAAAAAAACCGAAAATAATCGTGCAAAAGATGCAAATAATAAAAGTGTCGTTTATCTGAGACTTGAGACGAAAAATCGATGTTTTCAAACATTGGTGTAGGCAGCTTATAAGAAAAATGAAAAAATGTGATTTGGCTGCCAACAATGTGATCTTGTCTTCTTGATGAAACTAGGCTTGTTTCTTCAAGAGGAATAGGGGGTTGATAGGGAAGTTCATCACAATTAGAAGTGCTTGGAAAACTATATTCTTCTTTCTTATCTTCTGATTGTGAGGGATATTCATCATAGATTGTCTTGTGGTCCCAATTTCTCAGTTTTTCACCTTCTAAACTTAGATTATCATCATTTTCATCTTTTTCAGAAACAAAAATATGACACGAGGGTTGAAACAAGCTATTGTTTCTTTGATGGGGAAGGTACTTCTCTGATATAATGTATTCAACAGACTGTTCATGGAAATCATCTTCATAATCATCATACAAAGGTGAATCAATGGCCATTTGACTATTAATGGCTGGGGGAATTAGTACAATAGCTGGGACAGCTGGTTGTTCAGGGAAAACATCCTCATAGTCATCAAAACTTGGAAAATCATGGCACACTAGTTCATTAACAATAGGAGGGACTGGTAAGCTATGAATTTGGTCATGACAAGCTGCAACACTATTCTCATGATGAAATAAATCTAAATCTAAGATGACCTCTTGACTTAAAGAATCAAGAAAAGGAGGAGATAAGGAAATGATGGATTGTCCATATTGATCTTTCTCTTAGGGACCTATATTTTGACATGAATGATGCATTTTTTCTTCAAATTTAGTAAAAACATTATGAAACTCACCATCTAAGTCCTTCTCTTTGCAATCATCCCCTTCATCATCACTACTAAAGGAATCACTTGCTGAATCCTGAATATATGATGCATACCCCTCACAACAATTCTCAAAAATTCTTTCAGTTGGATATATTTTCTTGTAATGAGAATACAAAACATTATGAAAGTCCTTCAAAGAGGAAATACTAGAAGAAGGGAGTGTTTTATACCATTTCTTCACATATCCTTCCAATGAATACATGAACATTTTCATTAATCTATCTTCATGATGGATGTCAAGTTGTTGCATCAAAGCATGAAATTCATGAACATGCTCAAAAGGGTTGTCATCGTCACCTTCATAAAATATGGGCAATAGATATTTACATTCATCAATTTAAGGCACAGGATGTGGATAACCATCTATGGCTGAGAAATTGAGTGGGCCAAACCTCCTGGCAAGGATAGCCTTCATAACCATTTGATTTGTCTCATCCCCAGTGGATTCACCAATAGATTCTGAACAATGGAGTTGCCATGGTGAATGTGCAGTCTTGAAGGTGTCCAATCTCAGTCACCATCTAAAGTTGGAGTTGTACAGTGTCATTCTTCCCAGGGAGCTTTTCAATCTACTCAAATCCATCCCCGACAATGAAACCAATTATGTTATCACTCCAAGAGTCACTCCCAGACTACAAATGAGAGTAATCTTTGTAACATATAAATGTAAATGGATTAAAATAGTTTGAATAGGTGGATCAACAAGAGAAGAGTAAAAAGAAGGGCATCAGACTACTGTAAATACATTCCATTGGGCATGGATTCACAACATCCTACAGATCAAAGGAAATCAAGTCACCTACCAAAAAAAAGGATTATGAAAAGATGGATAGAAGAATGGAAGGTAAACAAAGAAAAGAATAACCACATAATAGAGATCCTTTTTGTAATATATATTGAAGAGTGATTGAACAATAATCTATGATTAACAAGCAATTACCACAAATCCTTTGCAGCGCATGAATTCATTAACCAAAGGCATCTTTTGATCTTCAAAATCTGTAAATATTGTTCAATCAAGATGAAAACATATAATGATAACAAAGAACAAAAATTCTGATAAGAAACTCTCATGAATCTCTAATGGCAGAAATGTTAATTACAATAGGCCCTCGAGCTTACAATTGAGCAAATAAATTGTTCCTCTAGCTCGCTCTTCTCTTGGATCATGAATCCAACCCCTCATCCAAGAGATATCTCCCACCTTAAATTGAAAATAGAATCCAAATAACCTTAGGAGGTTGAATCCTATCTCCTCCTTTGGCTTCTTAGCCTTGGATATAGGTGGCAACAATCAAAGAGACAAAAATCCAACAAACTGCTAATTTTCAGGAATTTGTTGGAAGTCATTAATAAATTGTTTCCACCTCATGCATGAGGCCTTTTATGGAGATAAATCTTAGGTGCAGGTTTCCCTTGAAATATAATGGATCCTTGAGAAGCCATTTGAATCCTCCTTGATAGGTGGCAACCTCCCAACAAGGTGAATATCAAAACTGTGATCGCTACAGGAAATTAGGTAGCGCCGCTCTAAAACAGTTGGTAGCGCCACTTCTATGTTTAATATCTCTCAAACCATAACACATTTTAAAAAACTGAGAGAGGTGTTTGTTACTTGGAATGTTATGAACAAAAAACTCCCTCCATTTTCAAAAATAATTTCCCAATTGTTCATAATCTAGGTTTCAAGTTACTGACTCAAAAATGGTAAAATAACTCTGCACAATTCATTTTCTGCTAGAATTTAGGTAGTGAATTTAGGTAGCGCCCACCTATGTGTTTGTGTTCAATTCAGTAGCATAAATCCATGGGTGATTTTTATTCTTGGAACCTTGTGAGAGTGTTTTCAATGCTTTTTCTTGACACTTGGCACCTTAACCAATCTTGTGCTAACAGAATGTCCAAAGGCAACTTGGTCAGCATAGGAGGCCAATGCAGATCATGACAGATGGGGTCGTTTAATAACCTTTTCAAGTCTGGAAAGTGTAAAGTTTCCAAAAATGGTAATTTAGGTTGTTGATTATAACCAGGGAAAAAGGATCTTGGAGTTTGGTTGGCACCAGGTTTCCAGGAAAAGTTAGATTGTTGGCCAAGGTTCTGGTAATAACCATGACCGTGACTAGCGTATGAATTATGTGCTTGTTGAGACATCATCGGGTGACTCCCATAATAGGACGTAAAGGGTTGGGATTGCATCACATTCCAAGGATTTTGGGAAGGGTTTCCCCCTATTGATCCGACGGGCATAGGTGTTGAGCCTTGCCCAGGGTTCCATTGGCTATGGAAGGGGTTGGCCCTAATCAGCATCCCTGACAAGGGAAATGATACCTACCATGGATTCTAAAGTCCTTGTGAGGAAGGAATTCCTTATTTTTCCCCTTGTGTAGGAATAGTACCCTGCATAGGGTTTTTTTGTCCATAACTAAGGTTTCCCCCAACTGAGACGAAAGCTAATGATAATGCGTTGTTACCAAACATGTTGAACAAACAAAACAATGCCAAACCTATCGACATGCTATAATAAGGAATTCCTTGACTACCTACTCCAAACGAACTATATTTTATGTTCGGCCCAGTGGAGTGTTGGTGAGCACCGCCGAGCGAAGGAGACGAAGGAGGTATATGATCCCCTCCATAAGGGAAAACGTTATAGGGAGCTAAAGTGCCCCCCATGGATCCTTACAGAGAAGCGTTAGAGATCCCTACCCCCAGACCTAAATTATGTAGAGTGGAGTGGAGTTGGAAAGGACATATTTTGTATCAAAGCCGGGCATCTCGTATGAGAACGAAGGGCCTGTCGCACTTTGGTTGAAAGGAGCAGTGATCGCCTCCATAGATGGAAGCAAACCATTGCCTGAGGGAGAGGCGGTTGAGACCATGGTATTCTGGAATGATGATGGTTGGTTAGGAGGCGAAAAACCCCCTATGGTGAAATCCATAGAGGGAGTATGACAATTCCCTAAAGAAATAGCAACATTTGTCTCCATCGCTACTTGTGACACTGTTGTAGGAAAATCTCCCTGTGGACAGGTAGATCTCCTCTTGAGAGCTAGACCCTTAACTCTAAGATAGAAGGTGCTTAACATGGACATTTACTTCCTTTTAGATCTAATCAAGATGATGAACAAAAGATAAGGAGGAAAGCATGTACCTTATGAATGTCATTTGTCCCTGCAAGGTCCAGGATGTGCTTTGATCTTGAGCTCCTTGGTAGATCCTACAAGACAAACAAAAGTACAAACAACTTCCTACTCTACTGAGATTAGCTAAAACATAGATCCATCTACTGTATACAAACTTATATGGAACAAGTACAAGTTTGAAAGAAACAGCCCAAGCATTGATTATATTGATGAGAACAAAGTGTTACTTACAACCATGGATGTAATGCAACAGCTTCACCAAGCTCTCCTTGTCCAAACCCTTGCTTAAACAGTCCACACACAGAATGTTTATGCTCCAAATGAAATCTTCCTCATGAGATCATAAGTTAGATGCTTCACAATTCTTTCCATTTCCCTTCCTCCAAGGAAATCCCTCATTGTATAGGATTTGGAGTCTTAACCACCATGGAGAGGATCTCTCATCAGATCCACTAAGAAAGGGATCTCTAAGATATTTAGGGAGAAAATATCTCTTACGTATTTTGGGGAGGAAATATCTCTCAAGGATTTTAAGGAGGAAATATTTCAACCATCCATGAGATCCTCCACCTTCCCTAAAAAATAGGAAACCAAATGTGAG
>ML819352.1:63481-73592 GCA_009831015.1 Picea engelmannii
TATATATATATATATCTAAAGTAAGAGAAAATGAGAAAAAATTAAAAAAAAAGGTAAAAAAAAAATTATAACCCAAAAAAACATTAAAAAGTTCGAAAAAAACACCATTTAAAAATATATATATATAAAAAAATCTCAAATTTAAAAACCTCAAATTAAAATTTTAAATTTTTAATACAAAATTTGAAAAACAATTAACAAAAATAAATTAAAACTCATTAAATTTACAAAAAAGTTAAAATTTATATAAAAAAATCTTAAAAAATAAAATTTAAACTAAAATAAATACATTAATATATATAAAAAATTCATATATATATATAACATATATGTTTTATATATATAAAAATAATATAAGATATATGTTTAATATATAAAAAACATAAACATATATGATATATGTTTTATATATATAAAAAACATATATATATATATATATATATATATATATATATATATAAAACATATATCATATATCTTTATATTTTTTATATATATAAAACATATATCTTATATATATTTTTTATATATAAAATATATATTTTATATATTTTTATATATTAAAACATATATCTTATATAAAACATATATTTAATAGGTTTTAATATATTAAAACATATATCTAATATGTTTTAATATTATATAAAACATATATGTTTTAATATTATATAAAACATATATCATATATGTTTATATATATATATATATATATATATATAAATATATATTAAATTTATATATAAAAATATATATTAAATTTATATATAAAAATATATATATCTTATATGTTTTTTAATATATTAAAACATTTTTTATATATAAAAAACATATATTTTATATGTTTTTTTTTTCTTGGAAAAAAAAGCGTAATTTTATTATTTTTAGGAATAAAATTACATTCTATATATACATCTAAAATGGTGTATTATGTTGACGGTGGGGAAACCCTAGCGCTCTGCAATGCTTCCCTTGCTCTCCTACCGCATGACCCAAACTCTGTACCACGATACCTCCCATCTGCTACGATTTGTAACAGGCAGACCCCAATACTGATTAGTCAGAATGAGTCCGACGGAGGGGGGGCAATCCCCCTCGTACAGTAACATAACCGCCAACGATAGGGCGAGCACAAGAGCGAAGCGTCCCTCCTTCGAGTCGCTGCTACAACTATGAGACCAAATCCTAGTCAGAGAACAAGGGCTACGGAAAGAGATGGATGTGGAAGCAGGTACGTCCCATCCAAAAGCACCTCGAAGCTGGGAGAAGGGAAAATGCATCCCGCAATCGAAGAAACCCCCAAGGTATCTCATCAGCTCAACAAGGGTGGGTGAACACATTCAGTTCGTGCACGAGCATGCCCTAATAGGCAAGTTTCTGGGATTATGGCCATCCGAACGTGACCTAACCCGCTGGATCAAGCACTGGTGGAGCCCTAAAGGAGATTACGAAATCCAGCTAAGCTCCAAAGGCTTTTTCACAATCATCCTGTACAACCTGGAGGATAAGGACAAAATTTTTGAAACTGGACCATACTTTTACAACTCAGCCGAGATTTTCCTATGCTTCTAGACGGACAGATTCAACCCGTACAAGGAATATTTTACAATGGCTCCAGTCTGGATCCGACTTTACTCTCTACCCCAAGAGTTTTGGCTGGAGGAAATCGTCATGGGAATAGGAAACACAGTAGCGCACTATGTCAAAGCTTCGGAGGCCACAAGGCAAAGAAAATACACCTCATATGCTCGAATCTGTGTATACATGGACATCTCCAAAGCTCTTCCAAGGATCTGTCACTCTGGAATATCAAGACAAAGACTAGCAACAAACGCTGGACTATGAACACATTCCTTTCCGCTACCGGAAGTGTCATGAACATGGCCACCTTTTTAGGGATTGTCTACTGAATATCCAAGCAACCAAAGCCAGCGAGGCCAAGTAGAAAGACAGATTCACTACGGTCAAAAGGAGGAAGAAAAACCCTCCAAAGAAACAACAATCAGATCCCAAGCCCACTATCTTGACCAAAAAATCGTATGAGATCCTAAACCAGCTACCGGAAGATGAAGAAATACAAGATCCACACACAACAAAACAACAGGCGAAAGGGAAGAACCAAGCTACACCCTCATCGATCCAAACCAATGAGGCCATGCCAGAAGAACACGACCTCGTGGACCAAACATCCACATCCAATTGGAAGACCATGACCTAGTAGGGATAGATCTGGAAAAACTGGAAGAAGCCCTAAACCAAAAGGATTTGCAAGCCCTCCTCGAAGAGCAGCTCCACAAAGTCCATAAAGTTTTTCTAGAGTCCATGGCAGGATCCACAACTAGGTTGGGTATAGCCACAGATCCAAGCTCAGACTCAAAGAGGATACCCCGAGAAAACAAAAGAAGAGGATGAAAGTCATCCATCAGCTTATCAAGGAGGTAGGAAATCTCATGCTCAATTTTGGGCAGATCCAAAAGCTCTCGGAGGGATACCTCCACCCAACCCAAAAAACCTTATGATGAATATCATCACCTGGAACATAAGGGGACTTAATGGTAGATCCAAACAAAGAATCCTATGAGACTCGATCCGAGCAGAAAAACCAGACATCCCGCTACTACATGAGACAAAATGTGCAGGACCGAAAGCATAAATCATATTCCAAAAAAGTTGGCATGGATGTGAATCCATACACACCGACTCCACCGGAGCGTCAGGAGGATTAGCCATCTTATGGAACCCCAATACTGTCACCCTAAGTGAACCCTTCTCTACCTTGGGAATGCTTACCGCCCACTTCATGATCACAGGGCCAGCTCAAGAAGGCTACATCACAAATGTCTATGGACCTCAGAGCCAGCAGGACAAGGACAGTCTCATGAAGCGAATAGCTCATATCAAAACCCTGCTGTGCATGCCCAACTGGATCCTAGGTGGTGACTTCAACATGATCCTGATGCTGGAGGAGAAAAAAGGTGGAACTAAGCGACTGGAGCCTGACAGTGATAAGTTCAAAACCCTCATCGACTCACTAAATCTAATAGACATAGATAACCGCAATGAAACTTTCACATGGTCCAACCGCAGATTGGGGCAGCAGCAGGTGGCCTGCCGTCTGGATCGCTTCCTCATAGCGAAGGAACTACTAGAATGAGGTCCGAGCATGGAGAGCCTCATTCTTCCAAGGGCAGGCTCAGACCATTGGCCGGTCGCATTCTTCCTAGAAATAGGGATTGTGCCGCAGCACAAACCCTTTTGATTTGAGAAATTTTGGCTATCACACCCTGACTTCCATCATCTTGCAAAGTTTTGGTGGGCCCAAGTGGAAATAGACCATGACACCTGCATGTACAAGTTCCAGTAGCGTCTTAAAAACTTCAAAAACTCGCTAAAGCTATGGAACAAGCAAACTTTTGGAAACATATTTCAAAACATGCAGGTTATCGAAAACAGGCTAGCAGAACTGCAGGAAATCTTCATTTCAGGGACCAGAACAACAAACCTAATGAAGGAGGAAGCAGAGCTCCAAGCAAGTTTAGAGGAAAGGAAAAAGCAAGAGGAAATACTACGGCGACAGAAATCCAGAGTCCAGTGGCTCAAAGAGGGTGAGAGGAACACAAAGTTCTTCCACAGAGCCATGATGCACTGTCGCTACATCAATCGAATAACACCTCTAGAAGATGCCCAAGGAAACCCAATCAGGGAACACAACCAAATTGCTGAAGAGCTAAACACCTACTACAAAGATCTCCTAACGGAAACCAACGAGGACATAACGACAACAATTCAGAGGATAATAGGGCACATACCCTCCCTTGTGACTCCAGAATAGAATGAAGCAATAATGAGATCCATTACTTAGGAAGAAGTGGATCAGGCAGTTAAAGCAATGCCGCCAGGCAAGGCACTCGGCCCAGACGGTTTCACCACCAACTTCTTCCACCATTGCTGGGATCTAATCAAGGAAGAGGTGAGGTAGGTCGTGGAGGAATCGTGAACCTCCGACCAAGTATTAACAACCCTCAATGCAACTTTCCTCACTCTAATTTCGAAGGAGGAGAGGGTAACCCATCCCAACCAATACAGACCAATCACACTCTGCAATGTCATATGAAAAATCATTACAAAGGTGATTGCTACACGTCTTAATCCAATCCTTCCCTTCATCATCTCCAAGGAACAATTAGGATATGTAGAGGGACAACAAATCATGGACAACGTTATTTTGGCTCATGTGGTAATCCACTCTCTCGAGACGACTAAAACCCCAAGTATGCTTATCAAACTCGATCTTTCAAAAGCTTTTTATAGAGTCAGCTGGCAGTACCTTCACTCTATGCTCGAAGCCTTTGGCTTCGACCATCATTGGGTCGACTAGATCATGAAACTAACCTTGTCAGCCTTTTTTTCCATCCTGGTAAACATGGTACCCTCCCAACCCTTCACTCCCTCCAGGGGCATAAGACAAGGGGACCCTCTTTCGCCCTTCCTCTTCATCCTCATGGTGCAAGGTCTAGGGCGTTACATCAAGACAACGATACTGGAAGGCACCCTTAAAGGCCTACCCTTGCATAATATTCAATCAACAAGCTCGCATAGCCAATTCATCGATGACACCCTCCTATTGAATACCCCCACTGCATGAGAAGCCCTCAAACTCACCTTCATTCTCTCTAACTTTGTAGAAGCTTTAGGCATGGCCCTCAACCTCGAAAAATCCAAACTCTACTTTTTCAACACTCCGATAGGGGTCCAAAACCACATCTCATGACTCCTGAGCATACCCAAGAGCTCCCTTCCGTCCAACGACCTTGGCATTCCCCTCACAGGAGCTCCAACGTGATCCATTTCCTGGGACAACTTGCTTCTCTCCATCTCTAATAGGTTTAACAACTGGACCTTTAGACCTCTCAACATTGCAGCAAGGCTGGTGCTTCTCAAGTCAGTTATGCAAGCCCTGCCTACCTACCTTTTTATAGCTTTAGTAGCGCCTAAACAGGTCATCAGGGCCATTCGAAACCTCCAGAGAAACTTCCTATAGAATGGGCACCAACCGAACAAGAAATGGGCATTAGTAGGCTGGGACAAGCTCTGCAAGCCTAAAGCATGGGGAGGACTGGGTCTGCGTGACCCAGGGAAACTCAACCAAGTCATGGGAGCCAAAATGTGGTGGAGATGGCTAAAGGCCCCCACTGTGCTCTGGGTGCAACTTTGGAAACAAAATTATGCTCCAAACACAAGTGTAGACAAACTCATCCGTCACAACGACCAGATTCAGGGATCCAACATCTGGAACACAGCCTAGAAAAATAGAGAGATGGTTCAAAAACATGCCTTCTGGGAGATCCAGAATGGAGAAAATGCACTTTTCTGGCAGGACTCGTGGAAACAAAAAAAACCTCTAGATCAGATACATGAGTTAATCCCCCTCAGGCAATTTCTTCACACGAACACCCCTCAGCATGTAAAGGAATTTTGGTGACCGGAAAACAACCTCTACCTTGGCGGCAATGGAAGAATTCCACCCAGGAGCTACAGATCCCAGAGAACTCTGACCTTCACGCCTGGCAGCACTATGTCATCCACAAGAAAATCCCCAAGCGAGAAGGCCTGGACATTCTTAGATGGGGGCACTCCACTACATGTAACTTTTCAGTCAAAGAAGCCTACTATCTACAAGGTAATCACTAGAGTCATGAGAAGGAGAATATCTGGAACAAGGTTTGGAGCCCCTTCCTTTGGCCGAAGGTGTCAACCTTTCTTTGGTTCACCGTCCACAACCGTATCCTCACTTGGGATAATCTCCGGAAAAGAGGATTCATTAGACCATCAATCTTCCCCTTATGCCAACAACAAGAGGAAACTATGGAACATCTCTTCAACATATGTCCTTTCAGCTAGTGGATATGGGACCAAGGGCCTCAAGCAATGCGCAGGATGAATCAGAACAGGATCAGTATCAGAGATACAATAGAAAATTGGGACTTGCTATCTTTTAAAAATCCCATTCTTGCCCTCATTTGGCTCCTACTCCCAGGATTCACTCTCTGGAAAATTTGGAAGGAGCAGAATAAAAGAATCTTCCACTCCAAGGCATCCACTCCGGAACTAGTATGGGGACAAATAAGCAAGATCATCCGGGAAACAATCCAAAGTAAAAAGTGGAAGTAGGAGGATACAAAATGCGATCCATAGGAGCAGTGCATTCTCTAGCACTGGCATCTTAGCCTGAATAATCACCCTGCGGTAAATCCAAGCAATCCCCGAAAAAGCAGCCCAACTACATGGTCCCCTCCTCCAACAAGTTTTATAAAAGTCAATTTTGATGGGGCTTGCAAAGGAAATACGGGACCAGCTGGATTTGGAGCTACCCTCCGAAATTCAGATGGCCAAATCCTCTACCTCGTAGCAGGTTTTATTGGAGAAAACACAAACAATGCCGTGGAATTGATGGGCCTCCTCCGGGGCACACAAGAAACAATTGACAGCCACCTCCACAATATCATTTTGGAAGGGGACTCTCAAATCATCATCTGGCTAATTACTAAGATCCTCCACGGGGAACATCTAGGGAAAATCTCGCCCAACTGGAGATTATTAGGACTGCTAGAGGAGTTATGAGCCTTACTTAGGCCCAATCTCAGTATCATACCCTCCCAAGTAAAAAGGGACACGAATAGTATAGCGGATTGCTTAGAAAATGAAGGGGTAACAATGGAGAGGGAAATAATCTACTGGGATCCTCACTTCTCGAAAGCCACAAAACTCTCCACTCGTTGTCAACGCCTTGCGAACAAAGATTACCCAACCCCGGATGGGGTGCCACCTAGCACAGAGGGGCCACGTGGTACAACGCTTGGCCAGGCCAATGAGCCAAGACTTCTCGCGCACGTGATGGGAATGGAAGCACAGAGCACTCAACGGACTGCCTTAATGGCGGGTCTGGTCACTTTACTCCTCATGAATTTACTCGATTTTGGAGAGGAAGAGGCTCATTTGGAGATAAAGCTGTAGCATTGGAGCATCCTTGAGCTCTGGTGTGATTGGAATGGTCTAACTGTCGCCAGAGCCACTGCTTGGCATCTCCAAATGCCAAGGGAACGAGGCAAGCCCTGCAGGGGGGCTTCCTGGTATGATTCGGCTGCGCGCAGAAAGAGACAACAAAACTTTGAGCAGGCACTGTCCATGGCAAGGACACAACTTTTCCGAAAACACAGAAGACCTGAGCTGCCTACCATGGCCTATATTGAATAAATTATCTCGGATGAACCCATTCAAGTCCCCCCAACACACCTGCTTTTCACAGTCCCAGACAATTGGAACCCGTCGACATGTTTTCTCGGGGAAACTACCCAACGGGCCATCAAGGAACATCACAACTCCAACACATGAGAAGTCCAATTGGACGATTCCCCCCCCTGCTATATCACAGAAGAAATTATGGTAGAGATGGATGCAGAACCGACCGCAGGAGTAGTCGAGATCCCTCCAACAGAAGCCCTGGAATGAAACGATGCAGCCGAGGCCGAGGCAATTGGTATGGAAGGTGAGGTGTTAGGGGCTAGTTTGGATAGGGAGGGTGGCACTTCTCCTATGCCACGTCCTCTGTCTGTCATGCAAGAGGAAGGGCATGGCCACCTGCCACTCCTCCACCCAGACCACCTGAAGTTAATCTTTCAACTACGAAGCTTGGTGGAGGACCTAATCCATTGCACCAGTCTAGTAAGCCAACGAGTAGACCTACTCTACGAGGCCTACACCAATACACCGCTAGGACAACGCTGCCCGACGTGTGCATAGGCCTTCGTGCTGACAACCATCGAGGATGGCGAGGGCGACATGGATGAAGGCGAGGCCACCGGGTAAAATGTCACAGTTAATAGTTTTAGTCTTTTTCTCTATTTTCCTCATACTAGGCATGGATAAACGCCATTATTTTGTAACTCTAAGAATCAAAGCTTTTTATAAGACTAATGGCTGCTACTTGTCTTGGTTTCCTTCGGGCAAGACAAATGGCAACCAATCTATCTCCCTCATAGATTGCATAGATAGCCGGCTATCTCAGTTTCCGCTTACACGGTGAGACAATTGGCAGACATGGTGTTTATGTTTTAACCTTTTTTTGGAAAGTTAATACAAGAGGCTCTGCTCTTTTTTACTTAAAAAAAACATGGTGTATTATGTTACATTGTAGTCTTATAGTTGTATGATGTTTGTTGCATTTCAGAACTGCTTCAGTAAGCTCATTTTGTCCTGTTTAGAGTCTAGGACTGATACTGTTGCAGATGCTTCTGTATTGCATAATGTGTGCACTGGATATATATAACTATTATCGCTGTTCATTTATAAAAAAGTTCTTGCTCTTCAAAATGTTGTTCAAAAACTGGACGTTTGCTCCAAAAAAGAACTGTGCCAATATTCATTTGACTGTTCATTCTGGTGCTCAGTTATTTTCCAGTGGCCCATAACCAAGTTAGTCCCTTCCTTCAACTTATGGTCGGCTTCTTTATTGTTTTCCTTGTAGACATGTTGGCAATCAATGAAGTCAAAATTTGTTTGCAATCTTTGTATATCTTCCACCAATCTAGCAAGTCTTAAGTTTAAACATCTCATAGTACCTTTTATCCAGTTTATAACATTTAAAGAGTCCTCGTATAATTTTAGTCTCCTGCATCCTTTTTCTATTGCAAAGACAATGAACGGTTTGTAACTCATTAGTTTTGCAAAATTATTTGTTCTTGAACCAAGGCCCGAGGTCAAGACAAAATAATGAGTGGGAGAAAGGTAGAGGAGTCCCCCCCTCCAAAGTGAGATTGTTGTGAGGCTCCATCAAAAAAACCCCAGGGGGAAGTCCTATCGAGTATTAACTCTTGTGTCTGTCTAGGGTGAGAGCTAGAAAGGGATGGGAGAGAGAAAGGCAAGAGAGAAACATTGTTTGTTGCCGAGATCTCTGTTGGAAGAGGTACACCTTTAAAGATGATGGAGTTTCGAGGAAGCCAAACTCCCCAAATAACCAAGAGGGGGAGTGCTTTTAGTTGTTTGTATTCTTTATTATTCCACCAAGATCGCCAGGAATGTTCCAAATTTGATCCCTCCCACAGGCATTGTAAGTTTAGCAACTTTCAAATTTCAACCCAGACTTTGATGATGTAACTGCAATTCAGAAAAAGATGGATAGAAGACTCTTCTTCAGTTTTGCATAGTGAACACCATCCGGGTCCAATAAAACTTCGTTTCTGAAGGTTGTCCCAAGTTAGTACCTTGTTTCAAAGAACATTCCACATGAATAGTCGGGTTTTTGGCGGACTTTTTACTTTCCAAAGTTTTCTCCACCACCAGGTTGTCTCCTGTGTAGTCAGGTCTGAAATGCACTTTAAATAACCCAGTTTGGGAGTATAGGACCCAGAGGGTGCAGGATCCCAAATTAGTTCATCTTCAAATTCTGAAAGTTTGATATGTTATACCTTTAGGCTATGGATAAAGTGTTCCAGTTCTTGAGTTTCTTCTTCACTGATCCCCAGACTGATGGGGTCCTTCCATCCCTGAGCCCAAAGTGTGGAGTGGTTGGGGTCCACCAAGGAGCTTAGGAAGAAAAAGTCCCTGGAATGTAAGGACTGTAATAACTGTCCAGTGAGAAAATGGTTCCCATCACTGTCTGACCAGGGATCCAACCCTAGCTTGAGTCTTTTTCCATTTCCAATATTCCAAGCTAAACCATTTTCAATAAGTGGAAAAGAATTTATGACAACTTTCCAAATCATCGAGGTTCCCTTCAATGTTTTTGGATGGCTTCTTATCCAGGCCTCAAGAGAAATAGGTGCAATGTAATTCTATAGAATAAATTTATTCCAAAGACTTGTAGTATTAATAAGTCACAATCCCCCCTTTGCTTCCAGTGCTTTGGAGAAGAGGAAAATATTTTTTGATCCCCATCCCCCCAAAGCCTTTGGTGTGGCGATTTTCTCCCAACAGACCCAAGGGATAATGTGTGACTTCGATTTGCCACTCCAAAGGAACTTTGAGGTGAGTTTCCTTGCAACATTCAAAACTCCTTTAGGAATCCAAGAAAGAGACATCCAATAAATAGGGATGGCTTCCCGTACCGATTTTACCA
>ML819353.1:0-12151 GCA_009831015.1 Picea engelmannii
ACTGTTCAATATAAAGTGATATTAGGTGATTGTGAAAAACTTGCAAGTATTGTTCCTAAAAAAGAATACTCCCTAGTTATTGTGGATATCCCTCATGGTTATAATATCCTAAACATTGAATATGATATTGAGCCTTATACTTACCAAGCTTTCAGAAAAGTGGTTATGGGATTTATAGAAGTTACAACGTCACCATTTTGGAGATTTCTAATATTTCATTCAGACACACAACAAGGATTAGTACAATCAAGTTTCAAGGGGAAAGAAAAGACAAGGAAACAATTGATTTGGTAAGATATTGAAAGTGTATGTTTAGCAATTAATATTATAAAACAATTTTATTAATTCACAAGTTAATTGAAATTTCACTTATTTATGTTACAGGCACAAGCCAAATATTCAGAGATTCAAGAAAGAATCATTTAAACATGATTTTGAGAGTATACATATTGCAACCTGGACAAAAGATGATTCTTATAATTCTATTCTTGTCAATGCAAATGATGGAGAGACTCATAGTAGTATATTGGTATACAATGTTGTGGTTAGAAAGCTAACATATGAGGAAAAAGATTTGAAAGGAGAGATGGTTAATGTTTATAAAAAATCACAAGCATTAGTTAATTATCTTATAGATAAATTTTCAAATGAAGGAGATTGGGTTTTGGATTTGTTCTCGAGTTCAGGTAAGAATTATGATCTAATATTTATGAAATCATACTTCAATCTTAGATTATTTTTAATTTGTCTTTTTACAGTATCTAACTTCATTATTTATTTTGTATTTGGTGATTAGGTACAACATTAGCATATTGCCTACAAAAAGGAAGGAATTGCATAGCCATTGAAAATGACCCAATACAGTGCAGTTTTATTCAACAAAGAATTAATGCTATTCCAGCTCTTCCAGATGAAATGAAAGAAGTTGGCTTGAGTAAAGGAGATTTTAGTGAATCAAAGGTGGAAAAATTGTCAAAGGAACCTCAAATACCATTAGGAGGAATGATCGGAAAGGATCACTTTGGAGAACTTGTAGATATCAAAGAACCAATGGAAGAACAAAATGACAAAATGGAAGCACATAATGACGTCGAAGAAGATGATGATGTGTTTTTTGAGCATGATGAATTTGGGATATATGATATTGTTGATTAGTTTAAAGATGGTTTTGAAGACGATGCTCAATTTTGCAAATTTTTGATGAGTTATAACTGTAATGATTTGACTTTCATATTTGAAAATAACAATAAAGATGTATCTCTTTTTGTTTTGTGATAAATCTTTTTATTGTTTCTTTTTTCATTTTATTTATATGTGAATCACTATACATTGGAAAATTTTATTAAATGTTGTCATTTTTCTACTTCAAATGTAGAAAAATATGAAAGAAAATGATAATTTTTTATAAAATTTAGACTTTTTTTGTTCAATTATGTCCATAAAAATGCTTTATTTGACATGTTATTTTAAGGAATATGTGCCAAAATGTATAGGTTTTTTTTATGATATATGGCTATAAAATGTGTATTTTTTTGATAAATATTCAAAAGTAGTGTTATTTAACTACATTTTTTTTCAATTTATTGAAGTAAAGGTAAACAATGTGTTAAAAATGATGTTTTCAATATATTTAAAAAGTACAGAACAATAAATTAATTAAGGAGACAAAATTCTATGAAAAATTGTAACTTCGAAAAAGTAAATGGTAAAAAACATTTTTAAGATTGAAAGAAGCATGAAAAAAAGACTAAAAAAGGAGTCAAATAAAAACAATATATATATATATAATAAAAAAATGAAAATAGATGAAAAATGAGCATTTAAAAAAATAATGTGGAAACATTATGGATCGAAAAATTTAAAATATCAAAAATCACCTAAAAACAGAGAGGGGGTGCTATCGGTAGCACCATTTTTAAAAACGAGGTAAAAAATTAGACCCCCCAAAAAACGAGAACTCTGGAGAGTTCTCGTTAAATTTGTAACTATGTTAACTATGAAATTGTTTCCTTAAGAAAGGAACTGGAGAAAACAACTATTAAATTCAATATAAGCTTGAAGTTTGAAAAGAGTATTGAAACCTTAGATAATATCATCAATTGTCAAAGGTCTCCATTCATCAAGATAGGTCTTGGATATGATGTTGTTGTTGCCTCCCTACCTACACCTGGCCTTGCTACAACCAGGGAAGTTTTATTTTTTGCAAGTAGAGTTCATATTATTTTGCTAAAAGAGAAACATATTGTTGATTGTGCCGAACATATTGATGTGTTGTATGTTCCTCACATGCCATAATTTGAGCATGTTATTACAGTTGGCATTGTTGCCAATATGCTGGGTTGTTCTACTCATATAAGTGAACCTGACTTGAGCCTACTTCCTATGATTTTCCAACACAAAAATCCATTCCCTATCATCATCCTCCATAAAAATCGAAGGAATGGTAATCATTCTTTTAGATCTTTACATAAGAGACGTGAAAGACATAATTGTGGATCGGTGCCAACTACCAGGATAGATTGTGGTTGGATTGATGGATGGTCGTGAAATCACTTGACTAGATGTTTGAGGACTTCATATCATTGTGTATCATCAGTTTTATAGTCGTGCAACGTTCCTCTTACTTACTAATGATTTCGTTGGAAGTGGTTGACCAAGGATCAACCCAACATAACAGTTGACTAGAATTTTGACTGAGTATTCGACGATTGAAGAAATTCAGAATGGAAGATTATGCACCAGTCAACGCACCCATGATCACATGTTGTAAATTGAGGAAAGATGATGAATCTATAGAAGAAAATCAAACTTTGTATAGTTCAATGATTGATAGCCTACTATATGTGACGACATCAAGGCTGGACATTATGCAAGCAGTTGGATTGATTGCACGATTTCAAGCTGCACCAAAAGAAACTCATGTACACGCAGTGAAAATAATATTCAAATATCTAAAGGGTACCTTAGACTTCAGCTTGTGGTACTCAAGAGGTGAATATTTTACTCTAACAACATATACAGAGATGTGGATTGGGAAAGTAGTGTTGATTATAGGAAAAACACAAGCTCGGGGGGAGAATCCCTTTGCCATTGATGTCAAAAGCAGAGAGTTGTAGAAAAGGGGATAGTTGCAGATAGGGGGATATTTTTTTCTATGTCTAGTAGACTATGTGTTTCGTTGTAGGATTTCCATCAATGAAAAAGGGGAAGATTGTTGGAATTATTGTCAACAACAACATTTCCAAGATATCTCTCTCTCTATATATATATATATGTGTGTGTGTGTGTGTGTGTGTGTTTACAAGTATATCATAAAATGGGTGGATGTGAAAAAGTAAAAGGTGAAATGGTGGTTTCAAACCCATGGGTTTGGGTATTTTCCCATGGTATTTGAAAAATGAAAATAGAGAAAAGATGAATTAATTATTTAATTAATTGACATGTCCCTTCATGAAGGGTTATGAAAAAATATAAAAGAAGAAAGTATGCGTGTGAAAAATGTAGTAACATTTGAAGAAGTGGATGAACAAAGATTGAATATCATTCCAAAAGGGAAGAGTTGTGAAATTAGTTTGAGGTCAGCTTGGCATTTTCACGATAACTTATTTTCTAGGATGTTTCAGACCTTGAAATTTTGAGGAGACAGAGGCGAGATATCTAAGTACATGTGGTAAAAATCTCATACCTTAATTCGCTAAAATTTCTGAGATATTCCATGTGGAAGTTAGGGTTCCTAGATGTTCCTGAGATTAGTTTTAAACATGTTAGTTTGGTGCTTTCACTATAACTTCTTTTTTAGGACTTTTCAGATTGTGAAATTTTCAGAGAACTGAGGAGACATACAAAAGTACCTGAGGTAAAAATTTCAGATGTTGGTTCGATAAAATTTATAAGATATGCTCTGTGGAAGTTAGAGTTTTAGAATGGTCCTAAGATCAGTTTCAAAAAGGTCAGTTTGGCATTTTCACTATAACTTCTTGTCTCTGACTTTTTAGACTGTGAAATTTTCAAAGAACTGGGGAGACATAAAGAAGTACCTCAGGTAAAAATTTTGGATATTGGTTTGCTACTATAGCGCACCTTTTATGCTACCAAGGATTAATCGTTCTTAAAGGAAAACTATAACACCCCTTTGTACATAACTCATACATGCATTATATAATCCACATGCATTTAAGCAAAGAAATACATTTAAAGCTCAGAGTAAACATATTATTTACTGTTATAATTAACAATCAATAACATTTAATATTAATTCATATACACAACGGAATTCATGATAACATAAGCAGTACAGTCATGCAAAACATGATTAAAGCATAATCAGATACTTATCTTTTAACAGTGGTAGATTGCACCAACCAAGTACAGGCCTTCCACGAACCTCCCAGCCTTAGACTGCACTGCTCATCAGCTCAGCAGTGGGTCACCCCCGAGCTGGGACTAAGCTCCACCCCAAAGCAAGGAGTCCTAGGCTAGGCTGAGGTTACAAGGAAAACAGTACACAACCACATGAAGGGATTCTCTCCCAGAAACCACTCACACTCACTGCCCATAGACCCTCATTCCCCACATGCATGTTCCACCCTAGGAGTATACACCTTCTTTGTCACCTGGACAGTCCTTCGGCTGCTAACCTCCCTTGCCTTGGGTTACAGCAACAGACCGGACCGGAAGTCTCTGAGCTCTGTGGCAGCTATAGGGTTCCTTCCAAGAGTCCTCTCCTTCCTCTACGCACTCTCTCACCTGGAGAGAATCGCTCACAGGCCAACAAGCCACACACAATCTAGTACTGCATGGCCACAACAATCCCACGGGAAAAACAGACACAGGATCAATCACAACTGGTTCAACAATCACAGAATGGTCTCACGGTCACGGCTTCGGGACAGGGACTCCACGCACAGGCTTGGTCTCGGCAGTGGATGCACACAGATTCTCCAGACGAACATGGGTTTTTCAGTTCAGAAGGTGTACGAGGTTTTCTACAGAGGTTGGATCTGTCGTACTGCTCAAAGGCCGTACGCACTCAGGCCGTCGGGGTGGAATGGAGGAGAACCCCCTCTCGCAACTCATTTTGGCTGTTTTATTTACATGGGTCAGGGCTGAAACTTGTCGCTCTGGAAACTGCATGCGTTCCTCAACATGCATTACCTTCCTTATGGTTAGAAACTTAGGATAAAACATAAATGGCATATGTTCTTTTGGAATAATAATAAAATATTATTCCCAAGCTTAAGCCCCCTTTACAGCCCCAACACTCCATAGGTGGAGGCCTTGGCATCTTCTCACTCCCTTCAACTTTCCTGGGCTCTCTAAAAGATGAATATCCCCAAGGGTTGTTCTTGAAAAAGGGAGGCATGTTTCCCTTCTGCCTCTGTTCTTTCTTAAACCTCTTCTGGTCATCCCAAGCCTTCCGAAAGGTAGGCTTTTCTCTTTGTTGTTAGTATAAGCATTTCACCCTTCTTATTGTTTCTTCCATATTCTTAGGATCATCATATTGAATCTTGTCACCAATGGAAGGTGGCATTCCACTCAGATACCTCTGAATTTTGACAGCTTCGTCTTTAATGAATGGAACATACTTCAGTAGTTCCAGAAAACTTCGTTCATACTCATCAATGGTCATACTGCCCAACTAAAGTTCGAAGAACTCCTTCATCTTTCTGTCATAGTATCTTTTGGTCCGGTATTTATTCTCGAAATACCTCTTACACTCCTTCCACGTGACCTCTTTCTCTCTGAGGTGTTGCACCTGCACCAACTTATCCCACCACATGGATGCTTTTCCTTTCAGCTGGTACATTGCAATTCTTCCTTCTGCATGGGCAGAATAATTCTGTAGTTGGAAGTATTTCTTCATACCCAACAACCATGTTTCGACATCTTCTTCCTTCTTATGTTCATAATCGAATGTAGGCGGTTTAATCTTATTGATTTCCCCTTTCAATTCATCCCTTCCAGATTTTCGATGTTTTCTAGTAGGGGACGGGCTTGAACTACTGCGTGTTTCCCTGCTAGAATATCTTTGGGAGCGACTAAGATGTCGGCTACCACTCCTCAACCTCCTTCTCCTCTCGGGAGTCCTGATGCTTCTTGACCTCCTTCTTCTCCCAGGGGTTCTGCGACTCTCCGTCTTACTTGAGTCTTTTCCCTTCTCGAGTTTCCTCTCTATTCTTTCCAGGCTCTTTAACAATTTTAAGTTGAATTCACCCTGTCGATCCCTGACTTTCATGAGCTTTCGGCTATCAGCTCGGAGAGCCTGGGCCTCTCTTTGCAATCCTTCAATGATTTTCATGATGTGCCCTTCCTTATCCTTCTCTTTTCCATGCCCATTGGAGTTCGATCCTTCCACTTTCACATTGACATCCTTTCCTTCCCATTCGTCTCCTGTTTCGGAGGCAATCTGCACCTTTTCCCATTCCATACTCGGCGTTGGTTAACTGGAGTCCTGACCTTTGTTGAACTCTGCACACGCATTGTGCAATTCAATTCGAAGTTTGTCAGGCCATTAAAACTTCATGAACAATCCACAACATTTATAAGCCAATACGAACAAGAACAAAAGACATTTCGATTCAAATAAGTTTTCTGAGCTCTCGTTCAGCTCTGCAAATTTCAGGTTTTCGAAACTTTCATTTTCGGCATTTCGGGACTTTCGGGCCTTCGGGTTTTCGGTACCCGGGACTCTGGGTTTTTGGCACCTGGGGGTTCATTTTGCAGTGACTCCCAACCTTTTATCATTTCAATTCCCGAATTCTGAAAATTTGGTTTCCTTATTCTCCGGGCCCACAACATAGCTGTCGTCCTTAAAATCCGCTATGATTCTTCTGTCTTCGGAGATTTCAGAGACTTCGGGACTTCGGGTTTTCGGTACCCGGGACTTTGAAACTTTGGGTTTCGGTATTTCGGGACTTCGGGACTTCGGGTTTTAGGGTTTCGGTCCACGAGGCTTTCAGACTTGCTTTCCTTTCCAACCCCCGACTTCCGAAATTCCGATTTACTTTACCCTCCGGGCCCACATAGCACAGTGGTCACCCACAACCACGGTGGCACGTGGCATGTTCATGAGGGTCCACGTCGCTTTTAACGACGTCATCGGGTCCCACCACTCTCGCTTTTCTTCTCGACCCATTGGCACGTGGTACACATCCATGTGTCCACGTCCATTCCTAGTAAAATCCAATGGTTAGATCTTTCTCAGATCTACGATGTAGATCCTTTCGACGTTTCGGGGTTTTCGGGCATCGGAAGTTCGTTCATTCACACATCTTGAACTTCCATTTGTCAAAATACTGAAATCACTGTCTACTAACCTACTTTATCCAATGGTCAATTTCTTATCCCCACGATCTACGGTGTAGATTGTTTTGGGATTTCAGGTTTCGGAGGTGTTCACCTCTCCTCACTTCCCATCTCCCAAAATGTCGATTTCTTCCTGGACAATTAACGGTCCAGATCTCTCTTAGATCGACGGTTATGATCCAATCATGAATTCGTGTTTCATGAATTCTCACGAACTCACCCTTTGACTATTTCAAGTTACGAGCCAGGGAAAGGCGGATCGCTTTCCACGCGTTCTTTTTGATGGATGGTCCTAACTAATTCGAGATTTTGCGTATCGCGATTTCCACACTCCTGTGCAACTCCAAAGGGATTTAAGCCTTGTGCACACTTTCTAGATCTGACAGTCACGAGGGTTCACCTTCCCTCCCGAACAGATCCTAAAGCTCTAGCACTTCTGGTGTGGAGTCCTCTCTCCCTGTGGACTTATACCACACTGACTGCAGTTTCATAACACCGCTATACCTCTTGAGATCGTAAGCACGGTCAAGCAACTACTTGACACTCCGGAGCAATCTAGGGTCCGAAATTGGTCCTACAGACATAATTTCTCCTCACACCCTTGGTCCAAAGACCACTCAACTGGCCCATCTAGGCTCAGTGTCGAAACCTTGGCTCTGATACCAAACTGTAGCGCACCTTTTCTGCTACCAAGGCTTAATCGTTCTTAAAGGAAAAATATAACACCCCTTTGTACATAACTCATACAGGCATTATATAATCCACATGCATTTAAGCAAAGAAATACATTTAAAGCTCATAGTAAACATATTATTTATTTTTATAATTAACAATCAATAGCGTTTAATATTAATTCATATACACAACGGAATTCAAGATAACATAAGCAACACAGTCATGCAAAACATGATTAAAGCATAATCATATACTTATCTTTTAACAGTGGTAGATTCCACCAACCAAGTGCAAGCCTTCCACGAACCTCCCAACCTTAGACTACACTGCTCATCAGCTCAGTAGTGGGTCACCCCCGAGCTGAGACTAAGCTCCACCCCAAAGCAAGGAATCCTAGGCTAGGCTGAGGTTACAGGGAAAACAATACACAACCACAGGAAGGGATTCTCTCTCAGAAACCACTCACACTAACTGCCCACAGACCCTCATTCCCCACATGCCTGGTCCACCCCAGGAGTATACACCTTCTTTGTCACTTGGACAGTCCTTCGGCTGCTAACCTCCCTTGCCTTGGGTTACAACAACAGACCGGACCGGAAGTCTCCAGGATTTGTGGTAGCTACAGGGTTCCTTCCAGGAGTCCTTTCCTTCCTCTACGCACTCTCTCACCTGGAGAGAATCGCTCACAGGCCAACAAGCCACACGCAGTCCAGTACTGCGTGGCCACAACAATCCCATGGGAAAAACAGACACGGGCTCAATCACAATTGGTTCAGCAATCACAGAGGTCTCACGGTCACGGCTTCGGGACAGGGACTCCATGCACAAGCTCGGTCTCGGTAGTGGATGCACACGGATTCTCTAGACGAACATGGATTTTTCAGTTCAGAAAGTGTACGAGGTTTTCTATAGAGGTTGGATCTGTCGTACCACTTAGAGGCCGTACACACTCATGCCGTTGGGGTGGAATGGAGGAGAACCCCCTCTCGCGGCTCATCTTGGTCGTTTTATTTGCATGGGTCAGGGCTGACACTTGTCGCCTTGGAAACTGCATGCGTTCCTCAGCATGCATTACCTTCCTTATGGTTAGAAACTTAGAATAAAGCATAAATGGCACATGTTATTTTGGAACAATAATAAAAAATTATTCCCAGGCTTAAGCCCCCTAGGCTAAACACTTAGCCCCTTTTTCCCACCTTCCAGCCCCTAATTCCTTGCCCACTCTATGGATGCTTAGTCCCATTTCACTCATTCATCGTGGTCAGTCTGCACATGGCGATGTTTATATTCTATTAATTGTTCTACATGATTACATATACAACAGCAGGCTCCTAGCCTTCAACACTTAGGCTCCCTGGCCTAACAACCACATAAGCCACCAGCGTATAAAAACTTGGCTCACCAGCCTATAAAACATAATTACAATTCCTTTCAGAACACAATTTATGACAGGGCTCGGCCTTGGGGACACTACAACTACAATTTCTTAGATATGATCTATGGAAGTTAGGTTTTATGAATGGTCCTGAGATCAGTTTCAAACATGTCAATTTGTCATTTTCACTATAACTTGTTTTATGGGACTTTTCAAACTGTGAAATTTTCAAGGATCTGAGGAGACATTGATCCAGATTTATGTAGGAACACAATGAAATATAGAAATACACATAAACGTAGATATGCATCGGAAATAAGACTTCATTTCATTAATAACAAATGACTGAAATACACTTACAGACAAAATGGAAATAAACAAGATAGGGCGCTAGTAGCTTATCTCTGAGAAGAGATGTGGCAGATACTGGCCTCTGAACTGTGTTACAATGAGGCTCGAAGGCCTATTATTATTGAGAAACAATGGAAAACCCTAAACATCGAAAGACTTAACCCTAGGATATGAAACACCAAGACTATGGGCCCCGTTTGGGTAAATTGGTACATCAACTTCTCGGGGACGTAACTTTCGCATACAATATCTGTTTGACACGCTCAGTACCTCGTTAGAAAGATATATCCGAGGAATACAACTTTTGGGTGAGAAACATCAAACTATGTTCCATTTGTCTCCCCATTTTCTCAAAACATTTCGTTTAGGGCCTCAAAACAGCTCTGGAAGTTCAGGACCCAAAAAATTGCTAAAAATAATAAACTATGCGGAAACTGAAAAACTGAAAGAAGCAATGGTGTGGGTCCAAGTGGAATAGGTGGGTGGCCACCAATATCCACCTAGAACATTCCTCCATCCTTAGGAAGCAATGGTCCCCATTTCATTGAGTTCCTCCATGAGATGAGGAAACTTCTGCTGAACTTGGTCCCTAGTGAGGCACTTGCCTTGGTGGAGGAGTTGGCCTACTTTGACAACTTGATATAGCGGTATCCTTTGTTGTTGGGTGCACTTTATTTGTGTATCCATGATCTGATCAATTGTGGCTTGTTCCATGAAGTATGGATTTAACTCTGTTGGTGTGAGTTGTTCTGCCATGTCGGATGTGTCTAATAGAAGTGGAAAGTAGGGTCGAAGGCGGTCCACATTGAACACTGGGTGTTGACCAAGGAATGGTGGAATGATGAACTCAAAGGCGTTGTCCCCTACAACCTTGGTGATGGTGTACGACCCATATCGGAGTAGGAAAATCTTGCAGTGGGGTCCATTGAGGCGCTCCTTTTGCAAATGTAGCCACACTTTGTCACTCACCTAGAAATTGTGTGCCATTTGATGTTGATCATGTCGTTGCTTGTACTTAGCATTGGCTCTGTCCAAGATGTCATGAAACTGTTAGCGGATGTGTTGAATGCACTCAATGAAGTTATTTTCCTTGTCATCCTCAAACTAGACATGAGTTGAATCTTCCTGAGTAGCCACAAATGGCATGGCTACATCAATGGGACATAGTGGTTGGAATCCCAAGCCCACCTGAAAGGGGTTGTGGTTGGTTGAGCTATGGAGAGCTCGGTTGTAGTTGTGTTGTACATAGGGGAGGCTCTTATCCCATGTGCATGGATGATTTTAGTTGTACATGCGCAAAATGTGTACGATCATCCGGTTGACAACCTCTGTCTGGCCATCAGTTTGCGGATGGAAAGCTATGGACTTGGTGAGCTTGGTGTCCAACATCGACCAGATGTTGGACCAAAATGTACTGAGGAACTTGTTGTCCCGATCTGATATGATAGACTGTGGGATCCTAAAGTGTACCCACACTCATTCAAAGAAGAGTTTAGCAATGGCTTCTGCTGTGATATTCTTCTTGCAGGCCATCATAATGGACATATTCGAGAATCTGTCGACGACCACAAAAACATAGTCATTGCCATGCTTAGTAGAAGGAAAGCCCAACATGTAATCCATAGAGATGGATTCCCAAGGTTGAATGGGGGTAGGAAACAGAGTATAGAGGCCTTGCTTCTTGATGGTCGGTTTGGCAATGGCGCAAGTAGTGTGCAGGACTTGATGTACTTCCTGACATCCTGTCGAAGCTTCATCCAATAAATACTTTTGCAGTACTACCACGGTTTTCTTGACCCTGAAATGCCTAGCGACCTTACTGTAGTGCATCTCCCAAATCATCTTGGCACGCTCGCTTGAAGGAACACAAAGGTGTCCCAGGTGACATAGCAGGGCATCCTCGAGGTGAAAATTGGGAACTTGCTTACTCTCCAAGAGCGTATTGTATGTGTGGTTGAATTCTAGATCACTTGTGTAGAGAAGTGACCAATCAAAAGTCTTGTGCCCAGAAGAGTTGAGAACAGTGGTTAGCGCCACGATGGGTGGTCGGCTGAGGCAGTCTGCAATATTATTGGTGCTACCTTTCTTGTACTTAATGTTCAAATGAAACAGTTCCAGGTATGTGGACCACTTCTGATGACGATTGATCTGCAAATTCCCTTGTGTTTATATGAACTGAAGGGGTCAATGGTCTTTGTGGATGACCGTTTCCTTTCCCAAAATGTAATGCTTCCATTGCTAGCAATCTTGCACAATGGAATACATCTCTTTTTCATAAGTGGGATACTTCTGGATTGTGTCGGAAAGTGTCTCACTATGATATGCCACTGGATGCCCATGTTGAGTAAGGACTGCCCCAATAGCATAGTCAGAGGCATCTGTCTCGATCTCAAATGGTTGTTGCAAGTCTGGTAATGTGAGCACTGGTGCAGAGTAGAGGTGATG
>ML819353.1:23534-45800 GCA_009831015.1 Picea engelmannii
AAATTAAATTTAAAGTTTGAATATGAATTTATTTTATTTTTTATATATATTTAATAATTTTAAATTTAAGTTTAAAATAATTTATGGTAATAAACAAAATGATAAAATTTAGAAAAATATAAATTAAAATCAAATTAAATAAAGTGGAATACTTCTCTTACAAATGTAATAAACTAAAATAAAATAAATTAAAACTTTTTTTATCTTAAAGTTCTATTCATTAAAAAAAAAAAAAAAAAATCCATTTTGTATATGAATACTCCATTTCACAACCATTTAAGAAATGACCATCGAAACCTAAAAGTTTTAAAAAAAAAGTCTTGTTAAACCGCTCTTAAGTATAATCTCCACATACATTTCAAAATAAACTTTAACTATGAATATGAAAGTTGTCATCAAGTGTTAATAATTTTAAACCAAATACCTAGAAGGTCACTAAGAGCGCTAATGCCCAACCTCCAAACCATCACTTGAAATGCAAAAGTACATGAAGTATCTTAAGTGAGCTAATGTCCAACCTCCAAACATAATAGTAATACCACCATGAAAAACATGGAAACATAATGCCCAACTTCCCAAATACTATCTTCCCTTAATATCGACTTTGGAAAGGGATTCAACTTCCTTATTGTACTCTCTATACACATGTAAGAATGAGATGGCATTATAAGCATATTGAAAATGATCAACTTCCTCAAACATTGGCCTTAAAAAAAAATTCCATCCTGTATTCCCCCTTTATCCATTTAATATTCACGACGGTGTCACCTAAGATTTGAATATTTGTTGTAGCAAATCATTAATAACAATTTCAAAGAAAACAACTCAATAAAGTTATTTGTCCCCCTTCCCATCCTTACTTTGAACCTTATGAAATGATTACCATTTAGATAGAGAAGTCCTTTTTCCCCACATCTTGAAGGAGAGCCTTGGTTTGCTCCATCAAAAAGCTCCATTCTCCAGACTTATCAATCGGGGCCGAAGTAATTTTTCTATGGACATAAGATTTAGGATGGCCATAGTAGCTCTAAAATATGGTGTTGCATTGTATGGAACATTGAAAGCATGAGATTGATCTTCCTTCGAATATACATGTGTTCCTCGCAAGCCAAATTCCCTAGACAATAATCACAAGAAGAGCCTTGAATTCTTTCAACTTTGGATTCATACGCCAATTCTTAAGAAAGTTTTTTTATTGAATCTCCTTGTCACCCTTCTCTAAACCTTAATATATTATCCATTTTAGTCCATTCTTGTTTAGGACAATCATTTCACCCTAAATTATGAAAGGATGTGCTAAAATAAATAGAACTATATAACCCATGTGAACTTACATAAGTAATTATGTGTGGTGGTTTGTATCAATCATCACCAATTAATCAAACTATCAATATGTAAGAAGTCCCCATGCAAAGTGGAAGAATGTCAAGCGTAGAAGAAGGGCAGTCAAATGTGGTCCCGTAATGGTCAAGGCTCACAAATCACTTAAGTGGAAATGATGAAGTTAGTAAAACAACCCTAGTGAGAAGTTTTGTATCCAATGTATGTGGGAGTAATCTTCACCCCTTATTGATGGTTGGAACTTGGTTCTAGGGGTGCTAATTGAGTTCATAGTATTGAGGAAATTTAACACTATATCTTTAAATCATTTTCGTAGTACCTTCACCATCTATTTAAAGCATTAACAAGAGATTTTTTTAAATCATTGTTGTCGAAAAGAGGTCGAAAGAAAGAAGTAACCAAGTGGTTTACTTAAAGTTTCCCCATATATTTTAACATCTAAGAATTGGTGTCTTCTAAAAAAGTGTCAAACTCTTCTAGTCAACATAACTAGAAAAGACAAATAAGCTTCCTCAAGTCCTTAAAGAGGTAATATCTAATAATAGATGAGCCACCAAAAAAATAAAATGCTATTTAATTTCAACTTTCTTTAGTGTCAAATCTACAAATCCTTTCAAACACAAGGAATATAATGTTTAGTCTTAATCTTAAGTTGGTGGCATCACACTCTCATTTAACTCAATAAAAATCTTAAGTCATGAAAGTAATGTCATTGTAAGTATCTTCATTAAATGATAATGTCATCGAAGATTCTTAGAAAGTTTTAGCATAGAAAACTATCTTGGAGCTAAGCTCTTGAGTAGAAGGGTTACATCTTATTTTAATGAACTACATGTAGATGTCATCCCTAACTATAAAATTGAGAGGTATCACACTTAACAAAACCTTAAATTCTAAGGTTAGTTTTTTACTTTCAATAACAAAGTCCTAATGAAATTTGAATATTAAAATTAATTATCTTTACACATCTTTTGATTAAAAGGACTTTGGGAAAAAAAAAAAACTCACATGACCACTTTTATAAAAATCTTTGCTTTAACTAAATAATTGAGATGTGCCGTTTTCCACTTATCAAGAGTGAAGGTCCGACCGTTACTTTAATAAAGTTTCTTATCGTCCTTTTGATGCGCCTTGCCCTTCTCAACTTATTTGTGGAGAGAATAAGGTTTTATTTAAAGCTGTTGGAATCCGTAATGTAGAATGTAAAAAATATTCTTTTTATAGCTGAAATCCATACTGTAAAAAGTAAATAAGATTTGAATCCATTTAGAGTTTTGGTGAAATTGATATTTTAACGATTTAGATCAATTTAAAGCTGGAAAATCTGTAAAAACATTATCATAGTCATCTTCAATCAAGTTAAAACTCTAAATATAATTTATAAAAATATAATTATACATTAATTTTGAATGATTTTGGCATTTAGAGATAGAATTTGACTGATTATCAAATATGACTGAAAATGTAAATTGTATTTTATATATAAATACAAAAATTTGATATCATAAAATATTCAATATAAGTAGTAATTCTTTTATAATAATAACTTTATTTCCATGTTCAAAGATCTATCTATAATAATAATAATAATAATTTTATTTTAAGGTCATGGTTAAGTATATGAGAACCTCTTGTTTGTATAGTTTCATGATTAATCTTATTTCATAATTCCATATTACAGTTCAATAATTCTTAAACTTTTTTTCTAAATATATAAATGTGAAGTTAGAAATTTTGTTCATGCTTGACTCACAAGTTAGAGTGAAACCACTTACATCTCTTCAATTCTAGTTTTGTAAATAATTGTGTGGTTTTTCTTGGATTTGATTGTTGCATATATCATATGCGAATGACAGAAACTCGTACATCACTTATTATTATGCAACAAGATTATGTTATAGTAATGAAAAATAAAACAACAAATCTTGATTCTTTTGATTTTGAGCTAGGACATCTAACATCTCACATTTTTGGCAAAGGATAACCATGCTCACAAGAATGTTTCTTATTGTTTCCCATCTTGGATTTATTATCCCCATTTCTTAGGGATAACTAAGTCGATGATGTCTCGAGGCCCTCAGGTTGCAAACATGGAGTATTGAGAGACATATGGCTGACAACGTCCACTTGCACAAATAGAGACCCAATTTACTACCAGAGTTATAGGATCATCATGACTGTATCCACCACATCAACTGGCTTCTGGAAGACATTGGGTCTTGCTCCATGAGGTACAAACCAGGTATTATGGTGGGTGTCATTTCAATATTTGAGGCATTTGAGTTTGTCACATTTTAAACTGCTTTTTATTATGTAATGTCTGCTTGGACATTATGTTTTTTTCCTTATTTCACCTTGGTGGTTGATATTGTTCCCTAATAAGTGGGTCACCCTTGGGGATAAGTTTGCTACTGGGAGGTCCTTTTGATGAATCATCGTGCCATTCCTGACCATACTTGTCACTTTCCACACTTCATCCCCTTATCTCCTTACCTTTTGGTATTTTCGGGTGTACTGACCCAAGAAGGGGTTTTCCGTCGTTTCATGGGAAGAAGGGGTTGAAGGCCCGTTGATGCTTGAATCCGTTAGGACTGAAACGACAACCTCATGAGGATACAAACACCCCTGTGTTTTTATAGAGGTGATACTCCTATTTATTTTAAAATTCTCTTGGGACTCTAAATTTTTAGAATATGGGACTTTGTAGAAGTCTGTCATGATAATAAAAAAAATGTAAAGATTGCAAGAAAATAAGAAGAAAGAAAATGTTTTATTTTCTTTTTTAAGATATTTCCTGAGAAATGACCAGGAACCGCACATCTCATACACTTAAAAAAGATAGACAAAATTTCCTCACATCCATTATAGTTAAACTAAAGATTTATGATCACATCAAATAAAAGAAGATGGTCTACATGCATAAGAGAACTTTAATAGAGTAAATACATGGGGAGATCAAATAAAAATAATGATAGATCAATCTCAAATACTTTATACTCAAAACTCAAAGTTACAAAGTACAGTCAAAACTGATCATGAAATAGTTCTCTTGGGATTTCTAAAAAATATATAGTCTGTTACAAAGCCTTGAAATTTAAATGTGTTTGTCCTTAGGACTGGGATTGGGGCTCCCGCGGACCATAAAACAAATATGAACAAGAAGTAAGTTGTAGAAGGATAATTGTGGGCGATGTAGAGTAGCAAGACCTGGAAACAAGACAGAGAGAAGTTATCAGATTTCGGTTAAACCTTTCCAATTAAAGAAGCGAAGTAACTGGATGAAAAAATGATAAAGAAAGCAAAATGTGATCATCGTGAACTTACTATGATGGTCTCTCATGTCTCACTTGCTTGTTGTTGTCCTTTTATTATCTTCATTGACAGTTACATGAACCGTCTCAATTGTTTCTTTCCCTACTTTGGTTAATTTGTCGATTGTCTTTTTGAACCAATCTTCAATATTACTTTTCATTGGTGCGACGTTTATTTCATGCATGATTTTAATGTTGAATAACTCACCTTCCAAGTCTCTTGAGTCAAGAGAAATACCATGTACTGATTCCTCAACATCTTGATTTTCACGAAATAATCAACTAGCCAATTGTCTATTTCATCTTCATTATATTTGAGTATGTCATAAAAATTTTCAACTGATAATCCTTTAAATATCTCAACTTGTTCGTCAAATTGTTACTTTGTTAGAAACATTGAGTTGAGAAATAATTTAGGGTCTTGTACTTCCTTAGTACCTCCTTCTAGGTCTATCTCTGTGAGTCTCTTGAACAATTCTTCTCTTTTCAGTATGGCTTTGTTGCATGCTTGAACAATGTTATTCAAATTTTTAATTTTTTCCTTCCAGCAATCATTTAATTGTTTTATTCGACTTGGGGAAGGCAAATCCTCCTCTCTTCTTCTCAGTTCTATCATGTTAGAGACTTTGATTCCAAATGGTAATACAACATTATTGTTAAAAACTTCTTCATTCTTTAGATCAACTTGCATATATTCATGGAAGACATGTGCCCTTGAGCCAAAAGAAACAATATTTTTCGAAACCTCCCATGCCTATGTTATTAGTGACATTCTCTTCTTAATATTTTTTTCTACATAACTCCTGACTATTTTGAGTAGGCTTGAAGATCCTTTCAACTTAATGGCGGGTGTGGTTGGTTTGACCATTAACAAAGGACTGGCCATGATTGGGAGAGGCATTAAGGCATCCCCCAATTCTCTGATCCTTTCTTTAAGCTTGGCATTTTCGGCCTCCAACCCATCAATGGAATCATCAAGAGCATCACCGGTTGCTTTGTGAATTTTAGAGATTTGGGACGACCGCACGTCTTTGTTGTCGACCTTTGAGCGAGATTTTCCTTTTTTATTTTTCGGATCACCTCTTTCCACAATCAATTTTTTAGACTCCTTATCAAAAATAGCACTTTGAAAAGTGAAGGATTCCTCTTCACTAAAAATATCACTTGCAACAACTTCCAATAAAACATTTTGTTGAGTTACAATTTCTGGTTGTTCCACAAAGATTTTGTTAGGATCAAAGCCCCTTATCCTTTCAACATATTTTAGGCTCACGTTATTGAAATGCCTTGCAAACTCATCAATTTAATTTATGTTTCTGAAAATGAAATCTCCAATCTTCCATGGCAATGGGATGAATTGTTTTTTTTCCTTTTTTCATGGAAAAAATGTAACTAGAAGTTGTTTTCCTTTCCACTTCTGTAATAAACAATTTTTCAGATACATGGTACAGAAGAAAAGATGGATTTTCTTTGGAACAAAATATCCTGATAACACTGTGATTTCCATATGTTCTATCGTTCCCTTTTTCTCTAAGAATTTGTTAGCCTAGTCAGATATCTTGGGGGTATTTTTACCAAACAACAATCCTTTGAAGACTGAGACAAAGTCATTGTAAACTTCGTAAAAATACAGAGAAGTCTTGTGTCTCCACAATGCATGATGCCAGAAGATAATTGGATATATTTCACAATTCACCCTCTTACATATAGTCAAGTTTGGAAATTGACAACAATACACTATCGCAAATACCAAATAGGAATCCATAAAGAATTATTTGTCCCTTTTGTAATGTGATAACTGGGATGAGATTTCGATGGAAATCAATTTCCCCCAGTCAAAGATAGCCTGCTCATTTACTGTAAAATATAAAATATAAAGAATCATGCATGAGATGGTAGCAGTGCTTTCCTGACCTGTCAACCTGGTGAACAACCATGCAATCTCTCGAATTTTTTTTTTAAAAGAATCGACTTGGATCCTAGTTATGCCTTCTGGAATAGTCATAGGGTTCTCCAAATATTCACGCAGAAGATCCAGGCCATTGTTATGTTTCTTCAGAAAATATATGCAGTCTTCTCCTTTGAAGGTAAGTGTTGGCTATGGGAGATTCAACATCTTGTGAAAAACTTGCGGTGAAAGGGAAATGGGGGAATGATCTTGGAGTTGTATAATTCTCTGGCTCGACATGTACTTCTCAACGCACCATGTGACAAGTTATTTGCAGTTGAATACCTCAGGAACACACCCTGCACGAGCAATTATGGATGCCCAGATCACATCTTTTTGTGCAGGAGGAGACGAGTAATGTGAATATGCTCTGGACCACTGAAATTTATGGTTTTCACAAACAAAAATACTCAAAGTATCTCCAAAGAATTGTTTTCTAGTTGTTTATGCCATTTAGGCTGACGAGAGTATTCTTCAGCTGAATGATAACTTGAAATAAATCCTTTCAGAGAGATGAAAATAATATAATCCTTTGGCAAATGGTGAATTAATGCAATTTAATGAATAATCTTCGCGAATCTTTCGCCATTAATGAAAATCCCTTTGAAGCCTGCACAATTAGTTGTTAGCATTAAACACATTCAATGCATATTGGAAAAAGCGCGAGAATGGCGAGGACGGATGAGAGTAGTTTTGAATATGAAGTTTTTTCACGAACCCACCAACCCGCGGTTGTGGATGATAAAAAACAAGTTAAGTGTAGTGTTAGAACCCTATATAATAGGGCATCAGTGTTCTGAATAATATTTATCTTTTTCAGGCATATGTGTTTGCTCATGACGCATGGCGAAGGCGGCAGAAAGCGCTCGACACTCACCAAGCATAAGATGAGTACTTGCGCGCAAGCTTCAAAGTGAGTTCCGGTGCATTTTAGCAAAAAATGGTGGATTGGTTTGAAATGGTAAAAGTTTAATTCTGGTGGGCAAATGTAAATTTGGTTTGTTTGCCAAAAATTTGGCCCTTTTTAGCAAATTTGGCTCCTCGACCTTTATGCAGAGTTTGGCTTGTTTATAAAAATTTAAATATTTTGCCAAATATTTTCAGCAAAAAGTTATAGTGGCCTAGGGCCAACCTCCAAATGCTCGAAACCAAGAGTCAGCGCCATTTCACACACCAACCACTAACACACAAGTCAACACCAACACCAAACTCCAAAGCCAGCCAGCCAGCCTTGGCCTCACTTCATCGAACTACTTGGCAGTTATTGTTATATATCAATAACCATTTGTGTTCTCTCCGCATGCATGTGGGATTAATTCCCAAAACTTTAAAAATATAAACGAATCACTCTGTGTGCCCAGGTGTCGAGCAATGGCTAGGCGACTACGCAGGTGTCCGAGACGTGTACCAGTCCCCGCATTGTATACCCATTGATCTCTTAGCCCGCCTGCTCATCGTTTCAACACAGCCACATATAGAAGATGGGATGCACCAGAGAAGAATCCCGTGAAAAGGTTTATTATGCAACTTCAAATTGACAGTCAATCTAAACAGAGTGAGCCACCTGCACAACTGTTTCAAGTCAGTGAATAAAAGTTGGGACGGTTGAGCATGTTTTTCTGTTACATAACTTCCAGATGGATCTTCTTCTTCTTGAGAAGCACGAGACTTTGATATTGAGGCGGCTATGTGCTCTTCTTGATGCTGAACGTGTATATCGAGAATTGTCTACTATATTGGAAAAAGAAACTGATTTAGATTTTGCCAGAGTCATGATTGAGGCACTAAATCTAATCATGTTTAATACATCTGAGTTGGAAGAGCTTCGGGCACTTCTAAAACAGTCTTTATCAAATCTGGAAAGCCGAGATTTCTTTGTAGCTTTATACTCTTCATGGTGTCATTCACCACTAGCAACTATAAGCCTCTGCTTACTTGCTCAGACATATCAACATGCCAGTTCAGCTCTCCAATTGGTTGTAGAAAAGGACATAGATATGAGATTCCTGTTTCAATTGGATAAGCTGGTTAAGTTGCTTGAAATGTCGATATTTACACATTTGAGACTACAACTTTTAGAACCTGGACAGTATCCTTGGTTGTTGAAGACTCTTTATGGCCTTTTGATGTTGCTTCCTCAGCAAAGTGTTGCATTCAGGATTTTAAAGAAAAGACTGAAGACTGTTCCAACATACACATTCAATGGTGAAGAGATAAAACCTCAGTGCATTAATTCAGAGGCATGGTGCAGTGTTCTACGTGTCGATAGAGATGGCAGAGGCATTCGAATTTCATTTGAGCAGCCAACAAAGAAATGATCATCTGCAGAAACCGATGGCAGCAAAGAAACGAGGTGGCAAAGTATCCCAATTTTCAGGCATAGATCAAACCAAATGTCAGACAGGGTTTTCAGTTACAGGGAGGTGGCAGAGGTTTCCTATCTTCCAGGCAGTAGTTGGAGCATCGAATTCGTGATAGCAAGAAGCAAAATCCTAATCAACTCCAGATGTTCAAGCAACAATCATCAAATCGATTTTGTCTGTGATTTGTTGTTTCGTTTGTTTTTAAAAACAGTCCACAGGTGTCAATTGTTGTAACTGCTTTTCTATTTTTAGAAAGCAGAGAGGTAGAGCTCGAGTCTTGAAAGGCCGAGGGGTTTGTTTATTATTTATAGAGATGTAAAAAATAGAGAAGGGGTTCGACTGGGCAGGCAGGATAGGGCTCGACCTGTGGAGTGTTTTTCTTTTGGTTAAGACCTGTAGTTTTTTATTTTTCTTTGCTGGAGCTGAGGGCTATGCTTGGCCATAGAAACTTTTTCTGTAACCTTTAATGATTGATCAATAATGAGCTTGTTTTTCACAGGATTCCTGTGTGGACATGTTGGTGGCGTTTTCCTTCTCTGTTAGAATGTTTTCATGTTATCATTATGCTTGTTTTCGATTTCTTATTGTCAGAAGAGAGTAATAGAGCAGAATTTATTTGCACAATACTCTGCATCTTCTTTTTTGACAATCTATATGTTTTCTTCTAAAAGCTCAGCTTAGGAATTCTTAGCTGCTCCTCTGCTTGGTTTTTTGCCTCCTCTATTTCTTCCTCAAATCTACATCATCAAAACTTATTTCGATCCAACATTTCCACTACCTTGCCCTGTGTAAGAATGGTGTCCAAATCTGAGAATGAATCACATTGCTTAAAGCGCAAGCCCCATTTGCCCAATGGCCCTCCTTGCTGTCCCAAACTGACCATTTAAAAACCAAAACCCAAACCCCGTACTTACATAGCTAGCCTAACATCTGTCCTATTACAAACCAAGTTAAATCTAAAAGGGAGATCCCTCTCTGAGTCTTGGAGGGCTAGATCCAAGACTCGAAGTGGTTCGAGGTTACCTCTGTGATTGCCTCAGCAGCCTTAGGAAAATTACAGAGTGCTAACATTTTTGGCGACTCCACTGGGGAACTTCTCCAGAAGTGCACTTCAAGTTCAGATTTGACTTCCGATGGTGAACAGAAGCCAAACACAGGAAGGTTGTACCATTCACCTGGCGACTCCATTGCTCAAGATCCCGTGCTTCAAAGTTCACAAGCGACTTCACTGCTGAAGAATCCAGATTTCAAAGCCTTGATGATGCTTCAATATGACAAGGTATGTGGAAAATCCTATATATTGTGAAGCTATCAAAGATTTCAGGGATGAGTTAGCAGATTTTCCAATTGATGAAGTTTCATTAACAACCGTGTTTCATTGTTGGAAATCGAAAGTTTTTCCTCATGAAATTAAAATTTGTTTTCTTGAGTTGTTTTCTGAAAGACTTGAAAAGGATATCGAGTTTTTGAATACACAGATTCAGTCTTAAAGTTTCCAACATCCAAAACAATTTTATGAGAATCTTATGTCTCCAAAACCAAAGGATATTGTATCATCTTTCGATTTTCTGATTGATGAATATTTTGTTTGCAAGCATAAGTCAGAAATTGAACAGTTGCAATCATGGTCTAATATTGAGGACATGAATGGGAAACTTATCCATGTTAAAATGCTAAATGAATACCTGGAGAATCAACAAATAGATCATATATTTATTGACCCGGTTGCAAATTATATGGAGCTCCTTTTCAGTATAACTGTTCAAACATGTTTTTTCTGCAAGGACCGGAGCCATCTCCAGTTGCAAGTACATATTTCAGCCTTGATTTTCATCAAACATGATGAGGAAGCCCAATCATGGGATCAACTGCTGGGTTGGCTTCATTGGCACTTTTTCATTACCTGATTGAAGCAGTAATTGTTAGCAAAGTAGGGTAGGTAGGAATGCACCAATAAGCTCATCAGGATGAGCACCTTCTTTTTTGTCTCTTCATAGTTTATTTTCAGTTTACAGTTTGGGGGCAGACCAATGATCAGTTGGTCGGCGAAATTCAGAGTTCAACGATTCTAGACACCTCCTTCAAAGATATCTTCCCCAGGTGGAGCCTATGTTAGAACCCTATATAATAGGGAATCGGTGTTCTGAATAATATTTATCTTTTTCAGGCATATGTGTTTGCTCATGACGCATGGCGAAGGCGGCAGAAAGCGCTCGACACTCACCAAGCATAAGATGAGTACTTGCGCGCAAGCTTCAAAGTGAGTTCCGGTGCATTTTAGCAAAAAATGGTGGATTGGTTTGAAATGGTAAAAGTTTAATTCTGGTGGGCAAATGCAAATTTGGTTTGTTTGCCAAAAATTTGGCCCTTTTTAGCAAATTTGGCCCCTCGGCCTTTATGCAGAGTTTGGCTTGTTTATAAAAATTTAAATGTTTTGCCAAATATTTTCAGCAAAAAGTTATAGTGGCCTAGGGCCAACCTTCGAATGCTCGAAACCAAGAGTCAGCGCCATTTCACACACCAACCACTAACACACAAGCCAGTGCCAACACCAAACTCCAAAGCCAGCCAACCAACCTTCGACTCACTTCATCGAACTACTTGGCAGTTATTGTCATATATCAATAACCATTTGTGTTCTCTCTGCATGCATGTGGGATTAATTCCCAAAACTTTAAAAATATAAACGAATCACTCTGTGCGCCCAGGGGTCGACTACATCTTATGTGTCGAGCAATGGCTAGGCGACTGCGCAGGTGTCCGAGACGTGTACCAGTCCCCGCATTGTATACCCATTGATCTCTTAGACCGTCTGCTCATCGTTTCAACATAGCCACATATAGAAGATGGGATGCACCAGAGAAGAATCCCGTGAAAAGGTTTATTATGCAACTTCAAATTGACAGTCAATCTAAACAGAGTGAGCCGCCTGCACAACTGTTTCAAGTCAGTGAATAAAATTTGGGATGGTTGAGCATGTTTTTCTGTTACATAACTTCCAGATGGATCCTCTTCTTCTTGAGAAGCGTGGGACTTTGATATTGAGGCGGCTATGTGCTCTTCTTGATGCTGAACGTGTATATCGAGAATTGTCTACTATATTGGAAAAAGATACTGATTTAGATTTTTCCAGAGTCATGATTGAGGCACTAAATCTAATCCTGTTTAATACATCTGAGTTGGAAGAGCTTCGGGCACTTCTAAAACAGTCTTTATCAAATCTGGAAAGCCGAGATTTCTTTGTATCTTTATACTCTTCATGGTGTCATTCACCACTAGCAACTATAAGCCTCTGCTTACTTGCTCAGACATATCAACACGCCAGTTCAGTTCTCCAATTGGTTGTAGAAAAGGACATAGATATGAGATTCCTGTTTCAATTGGATAAGCTGGTCAAGTTGCTTGAAATGCCGATATTTACACATTTGAGACTACAGCTTTTAGAACCTGGACAGTATCCTTGGCTGTTGAAGACTCTTTATGGCCTTTTGATGTTGCTTCCTCAACAAAGTGTTGCATTCAGGATTTTAAAGAAAAGACTGAAGATTGTTCCGACATACACATTCAATGGTGAAGAGCTAAAACCTCAGTGCATTAATTCATAGGCATGGTGCAGTGCTCTACGTGTCGACGGAGATGGCAGAGGCATTCGAATTTCATTTGAGCAGCCAACAAAGAAATGGTCATCTCCAGAAACCGATGGTAGCAAAGAAACGAGGTGGCAAAGTATCCCAGTTTTCAGGCATAGATCAAACCAAATGTCAGACAGGGTTTTCAGTTATAGGGAGGTGGAAGAGGTTTCCTATCTTCCAGGCAGTAGTTGAAGCATCGAATTCATGACAGCAAGAAGCAAAATCCTAATCAACTCCAGATGTTCAAGCAACAATCATCAAATCGATTTTGTCTGTGATTTGTTGTTTCGTTTGTTTTTAAAAACAGTCCACAGGTGTCAATTGTTGTAACTACTTTTCTATTTTTAGAAATAAGAGAGGTAGAGCTCGAGTCTTGAAAGGCCGGGGGGTTTGTTTATTATTTATAGAGATGTAAAAAATAGAGAAGGGGTTCGACTGGGCTGGCAGGAGAGGGCTCGACCTGTGGAGCGTTTTTCTTTTGGTTAAGACCTGTAGTTTTTTATTTTTCTTTGTTGGAGGTGAGGGATATGCTTGGCCACAGAAACTTTTTATGTAACCTTTAATGATTGATCAGTAATGAGCTTTTTTTTCACAGGATTCCTGTGTGGACATGTTGGTGGTGTTTTCCTTCTCTGTTAGAATGTTTTCCTGTTATCATTATGCTTGTTTTCGATTTCTTATTGTCAGAAGAGAGTAATAGAGCAGAATTTATTTGCACAATACTCTGCATCTCCTTTTTTGACAATCTATATGTTTTCTTCTAAAATCTCAGCTTAGGAATTCTTAGTTGCTCCTCTGCTTGGTTTTTTGCCTCCTCTATTTCTTCCTCAAATCTACATCATCAAAACTTATTTCGATCCAACATTTCCGCTACCTTGCCCTGTGTAAGAATGGTGTCCAAATCTGAGAATGAATCACATTGCTTAAAGCGCAGACCCCATTTGCCCAATGGCCCTCCTTGTTGTCCCAAACTGACCATTTAAAAACCAAAACCAAAACCCCATACTTACATAGCTAGCCTAACATCTGTCCTATTACAAACCAAGTTAAATCTAAAAGAGAGATCCCTCTCTGAGTCTTGGAGGGCTAGATCCAAGACTCGAAGCGGTTCGAGGTTACCTCTGTGATTGCCTCAGCAGCCTTAGGCAAATTACAGAGCGCTAACATGTAGAACAACGGTTTGTCGCACTTGCATGCAGGAGAAATTAAATGTTTTTAGGGACTCAAGACCCACGACAAGTCTGATGGTTGAAATGAGCATCACATAATTTTGGGTGCAAAGTGAAGATCGCGGAACTTGGATAATGAAAGTTCTACCCCATGAACCCACGAAGTTGAAAAAATGGTTAAGTGTAGTGTATCAACGGACTTATGACATGGGAAAGTGGATGGATATGAAGGTCCTCCAACCTGCCAACTCATGAACTTGATGAGGAGATGAAAGAAGAGTCCCCAAAATGTCTAAGTGTAGAGGCTAGTGGAGCATATGGGGAAGAGTGGTGAAAAGAGAAAAATGGTTAAGTGTGGAGATGAAAGGTGAAGTAGATAAGTGATGAGAGTAATTCACAATTAGAAAATGGAGAGGAGAACATGATACTTAGAAAAATTGTTCATAATCTCTCCTTTGGACCTTTAAACTAGATCTTGAATAACTTAGGCACGTGGAAACTAATTTTTGATCCGAAATGTGCATGACGAAGTTGGGACTGAGGGCTGCAGAGTGAACTTATAAAAGTTCAAAAAAAATCTTCTTTTTATATCAAGGCTTTTATGAATCCAAGAGAAGAAAAATATAGATGACCAAACTTTGGTCAACAACTTGCTCCAACTACGGGACAATGACCCCCTGTGGGTTACTGAGAACACCAGAATCTCAAGACTAGTTGCCTTCTCCATTGTCTATGGAGTCATCTTCAAAATGATTTTTTATAATTCTTTTTATTTCATGGAGTTATCTTCAAAGTTCAATACAAATACTGCCTTATTATGCAAAACTGAACTGAAGAAACAAAATATATACATACATGATCTAGCTACCCTAACTTACTTGAAAGAAAGGGTAACCTTAGGTATAGGAAGATTGCCAATGGAGCCATTCGAGCATCCAATTGAATTGTGAAATGGGATCCAACAATAAGAAAAATATTGGGGTTGCTACCAATAAATCAAGAGCATGAAAATCAGGAGCATGCCCAAAATGTACCATAATGGGATCGAGCAATGTGTGCAAAAGACTTGTTTACGTTGGCGGGATGACAATAATTTCAAACCAATATTCAATATAATATACTCTTGGATTCCCTGGAGCGTTGCTATCTTCAATCAAATGAGAAATTTATTTCTTGAAAACATTCTCTTTTTCTTTTATTTCCACATTCAAGATTATTGTTTCATTGGCGATGTCTTGACAATGTTCTTCTTCTATGCAATGGCTATCTTCTTTGTTCTCAAAATTGTTTTCTTCCACCAATTCTTCTTCATTTTGGTTGAATTCTTCTTGCGTATTTGGTGGAGACTGTTTAATTTATTCCTCATATGGAGCATATGAGATGTTGATATCCTTTTCTTGGTCTTTGGAATTCTTTCCTTCATTCTCAACAACACGATTTGATTCAAAAAATTCTTGCAGTGTTTCATGAAATTCTTCTTCTGAATCATTCATTTCATCTTTTTGTGCCCATGTGGGAGAGGGTGGGTAGGAAACAACATTTAAAACATCAAAAAAAACATATGAATGCACATTTTGGATGAACTTTTCTGCAAATGAATCTTCTAACACATCCCAACTAGTAATGGAGTTAGGCATTAATGAACTATACCATTCAAGAGCATCCTCTCGTAGAGTTTGTAGGAATAATCTACATGTAACATTGTCTTCAGTGAGGTTGAAATCATAACATGTACCTTTAAAATTAATCGAGTGTTGCTCTGCATCTTTTGAAGCATCCCCAAAGAATGTAGAAAAAGTTTCAATAGGAATATTTGGCATTTGAAAGTCTATCTCTGGTAGATTTAAAGGGCTATTATGAAATCGCCTCCTTCTTTGAGTATTTATTCCTTTTGTCGAGTCTTGAAAAGCCATTGATGGGCTTGATGAAGAATATAAAGAAGCATTATGACATGAATGAAACTCTTCATTTTGAATTTTTTCAATGCAGTTGCCAGACAGTTCATTCTCCCGAATCTTTGGTTCTTCTTGTTTCTTTTTGAGCCATGGAGATTTTTGGCTCCTCAAATATCTTAAAAATAAATCGTTCCCCGATATGGTTGCCAAAAATGTTGACGCTTGAATCCGTTAGGACCGAAATAGAAACCTCATGAGGATACAAATCCCCTTGCATTTTTATAGAGGTGGTACTCTTTATTTTAAGATTTTCTTGGGACTCTAAATTTTTAGAATATGGGACTTTGCAGAAGTCTGTCGTGATAATCAAAGAAATATAAAGATTGCAAGAAAATAACAAGAAATAAAATGTTTTCTTTTCTTTTTTAATAGAGTTCCTAAGAAATGACCAGGAACCACACACCTCATACACTTGAAAAAGATAGACAAAATTTATGGAGATCCATCATAGTTAAACTAAAGATTTATGATCATATAAAATAAAAGAAGATGGTCTACATGCATAAGAGAACTTTAATAGAGAAAATACATGGGGAACTCAAATAAATATAATGATAGATCAAATCTCAAATAATTTATGCTCAAAACTCAGAGTTATAAAGTACAGTCAAAATTGATCCTGAAATAGTTCTCTTGGGATTTGTGAAAAATATATAGTCACTTACAAAGCCTTGAAATTTAAATGTGTTTGTCCTTATGACTAATATTGAGGATCTCGTGGACCATAAAGAAAATATGAACAAGAAGTAAGTTGTAGAAGGAGAATGGTGGGAGATGCAGAGTATCAAGACCTAGAAAGAAGATAGGGAGAAGTTATCAGATTTTGGTTAAACCTTTCTAGTTAAAGAAGCGCAATAACTGGATGAAAAACTGTAAAGAAAGAAAAAGGTGATCATCACGAACTTACTATGATGGTATCTTGTGTCTTCACTTTCTTGTTGTTGTCATTTTATTATATTCATTGATGGTTACATGAACCGTCTCAACTGTTTCTTGCCATTCTTTGGTTAATTTGTTGATTTCCTTTTTGAACCAATCTTCAATATAAATTTGCATTGGTGCGACGTTTATTTCATGTTGTATTTTAATGTTGAATAAATCACCTTCCAAGTCTCTTAAATCAAGAGAAATACCATGTATTGATTCCTCAATATCTTGATTTTTCATGGAATAATCAACTATCCAATTTTCTATTTCAGCTTCATTATATTCGAGTATGCCATAAAAAATTTCAACTGATAACCCTTTAAAAATCTCAACTTATTCATCAAATTGTTGCTTTGTTAGAAACATTGAGTTGAGAATTAATTTAGGGTCTTGTACTTCGTTAGTACCTCATGTTAGGTCTATCTCCATCAGTCTCTTTAACAATTCTTCTCTTTTCAATATGGCTTAGTTGCATGCTTGAACAATGTTATTCAATTTTTTAATTTTTTCGTTCCAGCAAACATTTAGTTGTTTTATTTGACTTGGGTAAGGCATATCCTCCTCTCTCCTTCTCAGTTCTATTATGTTAGAGACTTTGATTCCAAATGGTAATAAAACAACAATGTAGTAACCTTCTTCATTCTTTAGATCGACTTGCAGATATTCATGGAAGGCATGTGCCCTTGAGCCAAAAGAAACAATATTTTTTGAAACCTCTCATGCCTCTATTATTAGTTAAATTCTCTTCTTAATATTTTTTTCTACATAACTCCTGACTAATGTGAGTAGTCTTGAAGATCTTTTCAAATTAATGGCGGGTGTGGTTGGTTTGACCATTGACAAAGGACTTGCCAGGATTGGGAGAGGCATTAAGGCATCCTCCAATTCTCTAATCCTTTCTTTAAGCTTGGCATTTTTGGCCTCCAACCCATCAATGGAATCATCAAGAGCATCATCGGTTTCTTTGTGAATTTTAGAGATTTGGGACGGCCGCATTTCTTTCAGGTCGACCTCTGAGTGAGATTTTCCTTTTTTATTTTTCTGATCACCTCTTTCCACAATCAATTTTTTAGACTCCTTATAAAAAATAACACTTTAAAAAGTGAAGGATTCCTCTTCACTAAAAATATCACTTGCAACAACTTGCAATAAAACATTTTGTTGAGTTACAATTTTTGGTTGTTCCCTAAAGATTTTGTTAGGATCAAAGCCCCTAATCCTTTCAGCATATTTTAGGCTCACGTTATTGAAATGTCTTGCAAACTCATCAATTTTGTTTATGTTCCTAAAAATGAAATCTCCAATCTTCCATGGCAAGGAGATGATTTGTTTTTTACTTTTTTCGTGGAAAAAATGTAACCAAAAGTTATATTTCATTGCCACTTATGTAATAAACAATTTTTCAGATACATGGTATGAAAGAAAAGAGGGATTTTCTTTGGAACAAAATATCCTGATGACACTGTGATTTTCCATCTGCTCTATCGTTCCCTTTTTCTCCAAGAATTTGTTAGCCTTGTTAGATATCCCGGGGGTATTTTTACCAAACAAAAACCCTCTGAAGACTGAGACAAAGTCATTGTAACCTTCGTAAAAATACAGAGAAGTATTGTGTCTCCACAATGCCTGATACCAGAAGGTAACTGGATCTATTTCACCGTTCACCCTCTTACATATAGTCAATTTTGGAAATTGACAACAATACACTATCGCAAATACCAAATAAGAAGCCATAAAAAAAAATTGTCCCTGTTGTAATGTTATAACTGGGATGAGATTTCGATGGAAATCAATTTCCCCCAATCAAATATAGTGTGTTCCTTTACTGTAAAATATAAAATATACAAAATCATGTGAGAAATGGTAGCAATGCTTTCCTGACCTGTCAACTTGGTGAACAAACATGCAATCTCTCAAAAGGGGTTTTTAAAAGAATCGACCTGGATCATGGTTATGTCTTCTGGAATAGTCGCAAGGTTATCTAAATATTTAGGCAGGAGATCCAGGCCATTGTTATGTTTCTTCAAAAAATCTATGCAGTCTTCTCCTTTGAAGGTAAGTGTTGGCTCTGGGAGCTTCAACATCTTGCGAAAAACTTGTGGTGAAAGGGAAATGGGGGAATGATCTTGGAGTTGTATAATTCTATGGCTCGGCATGTAATTCTCAATGCACCATGCGACAAGTTCTTTGTAGTCGAATACCTCAGGAACACACCCTGCGTGAACAATTCCAGATGCTCAGATTATGTCTTTTTGTGCATGAGGAGATGAGTAATATGAATATGCTCTGGACCACTGAAAGTTATGGTCTTCACGACAAAAAATATTCAAAGTATCTCCACGGAATTGTTGTCTAGTTGTTGCTTCCATTTAGGCTGACGGGAGTATTCTTCAACTGAATAATAAATTGAAATAAATCCTTTCGGAGAGATGAAAATAATATAATCCTTTGGCAAATGCAGAATTAATGTAATTTAATGAATAATATCCTCGAGTTTTTCACAATTAATGAAAATCTCTTCGAAGCCTGCACAATTAGTTTTTAGCATTAAAAACATTCAATGCATATTGGAAAAAGCGTGAGAATGGCAAGGATGAATGGGAGTAGTTTTGAATATGAATTTTTTTCACGAACCCGCCAACCCACGGTTGTGGATGATCAAAAATAAGTTAAGTGTAGAACAGAGGTCAGTCGGACTTGCATTTAGGAGAAATAAAAAAATTTTAGGAACTGAAGACCCATGACAAGTCCGATGGTTGAAATGAGGATCACGGAATTTTGGGTGCAAAGTGGAGATCGTGGAAATTGGAGAATGAAATTTCGACCCTGCGAACCCGCGAAGTTGAAAAAATGGTTAAGTGTAGTGTAGCAACAGACTTATGACTTGGGAAAGTGGATGGAGATGAAGATCCTCCAACCTGCGAACCTGATGAGGAGATGAAAGAAGAGTCCCAAAAATGTCTAAGTGTAGAGACTAGTGGAGCATATGGAGAAGAGTGGTGAAAAGAGAAAAATGGTTAAGTGTGGAGATGGAAGATGAGGAAGATAAGTGATGAGAGTAATTCACAATTAGAAAATGGAGAGGAGAACATGATACTTAGAAAAATTCTTCATAATATCTCCTTCAGACCTTTAGACGAGATATTGAATAACTTAGGCATGCATAAACAAATTTCTGATCCAAAAAGTGCATGACAAAGCTCAGACTGAGGGTTGCATAGTGAACTTATAAAAGTTCAAAAAAAGTCTTCTTTTTTATATCAAGGATTTTATGAATCCAAGAGAGGAAAAATATAGATGACCAAATTTTGGTCAACAAGGCCCATAGGATTGTAGCTGGAAAAAGATAAAAGCTAATCATGAAACTTCTAGATGCTTGCCCAGGGATCTCGAGGTCAATGAAATGTCTCTCATAAGAAACTAATGGGACTTGTAAGAAAATAACAAATGAAAAAATTCCAACCAAGGTAGAGCATACATCGGAAATGTTTTTCATGCTTAGGTAGAAGTCCCACAGATCGTCTTCAAATTGGGGAAGCATGATGTGACTATGGTAGAGTCGAGGTGGGCATTATTTTTCATGCTTAGGTAGAATCCCTCCCTTAGTTTCAACCTAGAAACATCTTAAAAAAGTAAAAGTCAATAAATGGGCTTGGAAAAAGGTTGCATTGAAAACGAAGATGCAACACACTTTCTACAAAGGCACCCATAAATGAGATAATACGATCCCTTTTATGTCATGAAACTCATTCCCAAAAGTATTGCTCCCTTCCATGTCACTTCATCCACATGACTTAGAGAGGGTCCCACTTTGGAAATAGTCCTAAACTTGAGGTACGATTCACCCAATAGGTCACCTTGTCAACCCTCCCATATCTAAACTTGGAAAATTGTATAGGGTCTTCGAGCACTTGTTTATTTTGATGAGGTGGTTTGGATGTACATACTTAGATGACTCTTTTATTGATTTGATTTACTCATCATGATGCATTTGACTTGAGATCCTTGGAGGGATTATTCATTGTTTTTGTAGGACCTAGTTGGTGGACAGTTATGGAAGAACAAGCTTAGTTTGGGCTTCCTTGGGGCTTGAATCCCACAGGTTGGATACCATGGCCCACACATCAGACGACTTGTATAGCCTTTGGAGACCTTAAGAGTTACCATGGAGGACATGACCAAGCCCTTAGCCAGCCAAATTATTTTCTCTTGAGGCTAAACCGTCACTTTTGATGAGGTTGATGTCACCTTAGGGATAGGGTTGTGGTGGTGGTGTTGTTATTGCTTGACACTTGACACGTGTAATGGGAGAAGGCTTGGATTGGAGGAGGAAGACCTAGCGCTTGAGAGGGAGGCCCTAGAAGGCCCAACGACTTCCATCTTCTACTCCAACGATTTGCTAAAAAGTGCCAAAATGTTTCCTTAGGAGGGCAACGTCTTACTTTTAGGGATTCTTTCATGTGCAAATTATGAATTAAGTATTATTATTGTGTAAAAGGGGAAAAGTAAGGGTTTATGTCTCCTTAATTTGTGTTTTACCCTAAATATAAGTGGACAATCACTTTTAATAGGATTTTTTTAAATAGAGATCACTTCTATTTTGTTTTCAACACAACTCTCTCGCTTGAGAGAATACATTATTGACTGAAATTTGTGCCCTACTTGGGTATTTTTACATATCTCTCTTGTCACTTACTCTTGTAATGGTTTTTCTTTAGCTATTGGATGGATGGATGATGCATTATCTCTAGTGGAGGTCTACTTCTTTCTCTATGGTGGATTTTCTTGGTTAAAAAGAGGTTTATCTTGTTAATGCTTGGACTAGGTAAGAATTATTTGTTGCTATTGCTTATTTTCTTGGTTTCAAGGTTAAGTTTCTTAAAATTTTGGAGAGTACAAGTGCATACAACCACACTAAGTCCATTATATTTGTCTTGAAATACTTTGTTGCATAAGGAATTCATAGGAGGAGTAAAAGGGTTTACAACCTCCTAGGGTTTTTCTTAACTAGCTTAGCTTTCCTTGGGGAGTATAAGGGCTTACACCCCCAAGGAAGTAGCTCAACTATATATTTAATTTTTGAGACTCCACAACCCTATAGTTAAAGGCACTAATCTTCTTGCATTGGATAAACAAAATCATTGCATTGGGATACGTGAAAATACGAGATATTGTAATTATCTAAGTTGGAGACTTTTCCTTATGCTTTAAGCTTGCTTGAGCCACTAGGGCATTTTGATTGGTAAATGATATCTTGTTGTTGTTACAAAATTATGCTACAACCATTAGGGTTGCTGCAAACTCTCTTTTTCAAGCTTAATTTCTCACTCTTTTACCGTTGAAAATAGTTGGCAAGTTGATATTGTTTATCTACTTGATATTGCAATTGTTGGGAAAGTTGTTGGCTAGTTTCTTGGGGTAAAAGTTGTTGATGTAGAAAATATTTTCTATAGACATTTGGATGCTCTAAAAAATATCTAAAAACATATTTTTTCAGCCCTCATTCTCCATCAAAACTCATGCTAAAGTATTGGAAAGTTATCTATTGCTTCATTGTTTTATTATCCAATAATTACTTGATAGTTTTGATGATTATTTATGTAGTAAATGATTGATTCCA